>BEXV01000983.1:48599-61969 GCA_003118195.1 Hemicentrotus pulcherrimus
TATACCGGTACTATGGAAATCCATTCTCACTCCCTCATTTCCTTTTCCCCCTCTTTCTTTCTCTCTAACTCTCTCTTATAGAAACTACCCATTCAAACCATGACATTTTAATATATTAAGCACTTTCCATCTATACCTGCCTCAGAACATTGCATCTCCATCAGTACATAAGAAGATGTATCAGTCTCCTACGTATCCATGACTCTGCATGCATCCCATTGATATAAATTCCCATATATATGTCAACAAACTTTCCAATGACCCTCCTCTCTATCTCCACTCCCTACCCACGAACCCTAGCTACCAGCATTATTACCAATGCAAATGTGTGTATCCCACGTTGCTATAATTTACATAGTATGCACTTCAAATGAGCAGGCTGTCCACTTGAGCATGTACAAGAATGCGGTGAGCTTGCGAGAGGGAAGCAGCGAATGCTTGAGCCAGACACTCTGTACAGAAATAGGATGGTGTTGAAGTATAATGCAAACAAACAGGTTGGCTTTGGATTGAGGCAGCTGCCAAATTTTCAAGTTTAACCCTGACAGTGCTATATGCAGTGTGGCTCATAATCAAGTACAAGTGTATCATGAATGAAAGTGCCAAAGTGAATTTAGTTTCAAATTGTTTGTTAAACCCTCTCAATACCAGACACCTTTTTTTGTCAGGTAACTTTATTCTTTCAATTCATTTTTAATGAACCACAAGAGAATTTACCAAAAATGCCAAAAACATAAAAAAACACACCTAGTGTTGATTATTTATTGTAAAGAAACAGTTTCTAGCTTTACATGTACATGTATATTTCAAACATGTATAACTCATCAAGAGGGGGTCCTCTTTTTTAAACCATAGTCCTATCTTATTTTTTCAATTTTTTTACGAGGTAAAATGTGACTTTGATAATGAGAGGGTTCAATTGTAAATTAACTATCCTGGGCTGAAAATTAAACCCTCTCTTACTCTTTTCACAATGGTTTTGCTTAACCCCTTACTTTACTAAGCCCCGTACTATCCTTAACCCTGGACTATTTTTTTGGCTTTTCAAACACGCTGTTTTTAGTCCCGTACTAGCGCCTATTCCGGAATAAGAAAATTCCCGCTGTTCTCACTGCATTTCGTTAACCCCGGATATCGTGAATGTTATGATTGGACATACTTCGCTTCTAGCCAGCTGCGATACGATACGATCCATTGCGTAGTCTTTTGTTTCTGTTCTCATTCATTTGCTAATTAGCACCGCAATTGCGGGGTTAGCAGGGTTAGTTAACCCCGTACTATAGGTGGGGTTAGCCAACTTTAGCCCACTTTGGTAAAAACCAGTCTGACCAAAAAGTGGAATAGGCTTAACCCCGTACTATAGGTGGGGCTAAGACCCCCCCTTAACCCCACCTATAGTACGGGGTTAAGCAAACATTTGCCAGTGTGAAAACAGTATCTGTGGCTTGGTTACATAAGAAATACCGTACCACCAGAAACTTACACTTAAAGGTCCGGTCACACAGCCCTCCACGGGCGTATCGCGGCCGAATAACGGCCAAAAATTTCTGCCCGTGAAGCAGACGCTGTTGGACGCTTTGAGGTCGCGATAAAGATGCGATAAACCCATACTTTACCCGCCGTTACACGCGGTAAGAAATTCCGTGCGAAAATTTATTTCTTGTGATAGGAGCACGGTCATAGCACGTTTGTTCCGCGTCTGTACCGCATTGTTATCATGTGCATTAGCGTGTGTACCGCGTGTAAGCACGGACAAACGCCTTTCTCCGCGTAAGCTTTATTATACCCTTGGTAGGCCGCGGTACCGCCGCGCTTCACCCGCGATAAGGACGTGGAACAGTCGCCGGCGTCTGTTCTGCGCGCATACCACGGGTAAACCGCGGGTAAGCCAATTTTGCACATTTTCCACCACGGGCAACCGCAGGCAAAAGAAAAAAAGCGAAATTTTACCCGCGATAAAGGCGCGAAAGGCTGTGTGACCGGGCCTTAAAACTTATCAACACTAGTGTGGCTAGGAGGGATTAGACCACACAGCGAGGTCACTGACAGGTGGCTATCTCATCAACTCAGCTCTTAAATAAAATAATAAATTGAGGATCATGGGGGACCAACAGGTACGGATAGGGGAAGTTTTCTGTACAGAGGAGCAAGTAGCTACACACATGTACAAGTAGGACGGTGGGGCTTTAAAGAAATGTATACTGGTACAAAATATGTGTGCGGTTCAGATTCACAATAGATTTCATGGCCATGGAATAATTAAATCACATTTGACACAACACTAAATATTTGCAATTCCTTGTTTTGCCTTACACAAATTGCAAATGTTCATTTTGTGACAATAGCTGATTTTAAAGTATGTGAAAAACTATCCTGGGGGAAAAAGTAGCCTTGAGAGACTCACAGAAGAAATGGTGGCTATTCTTTTTTCTACATGTAGTTGGCCCCTTTAAAATCTTGGTTGAGATTATCGGATCAAACCTAGAGTATTGGAAAGGTTACCCAGACATGGAGTAGATACTAGATAGCCAGTTCAGGCTGATTGAAGAGTGCATTGCTGCTATCCTCTTCATTCGTGATTGATGAAAAGACTGATGGTATAAGGCCAATTGTTTTAAAAAGCATGGCTGCTGCATTTTTCATGCAAAATGATCAACAAGTCTTGACATAGATGCTCATTACTCATTGATGACAAGACCATCTGTCCTGGATCTGTGTACAAATATATTCAAAGAATTTGAAACTGCTAACCAATTGTTATTATAGGTATCATGTATGGGGAGAATGTATTTAAACAAACATTCATAATTATTCCATTACTAAGATTTTTGTGTACTTCAAAGATAGAACAAACATGTATCACCCATCTTTGTTTAAAAGGGGAAGAAATTTAAATCAGACAGTATATTGCAGTGTTACTTTTAACCAGCCAGATTTCAATACACAAATAGCTTTCCCATCACTGATATAGGTTTTAATTTATGCATAACAAATATGAGTTATGAGTTTTGACTCCCATTCTTAAGATTATTATATACCCATAGCCTATTAGATACCATGGATAGAACAAATGTCTTTGGTGTGCAAAATGTTTACATCATATTTTCATTTCCTAAACAGCCATTACTCATTACAAAAAATATATATTGTATGAGATAAAAAGTCCATAAAAGCCTGTGCTAGACGTACAGTATATCTTGCAATATGTACCTGTATATTTCTCTCCCTCTGTATCATGACATAAATACAGCCAATGTACCTTGCGCAAAGTGAATTAACCACACGCCATGTGTTATAAAATGTCTCGTAAAAATTAGGAGGCATAGATGTATAATATCTGTGAAGGTGATATTGATTTCATGTACAAAGTTTGCCATTTGCATCAGCTGCGTGCATGCTCCATTAAATCAATTTACATGTAGGCATGCATTTATGTTGACTTTTGGAAAACATGATCCAAATTTCAGATGTGTTTACATTTCCAGAGCTAGTTTTATGGTTCAAGCATGCCGTGGTCTGTCCTATTTTATATTAAGGATATTTGTGTACTGTCATTATTCCTGTTTGACAAATGCATGAACAAATCGAGCTTTGATAATTATTTTCAAACTACAGTGTATAGGCCTTCTGGAAGCCTTTTTTTGTTTTATTGCTTTTTTTAGATTTTTTAAATCTCTGTGTTTGCTTTTCTTTATTTTCTTGGTGTCCATTATGGGTTAATTTTGTGACATATTCCAAATGAATTTCATTTTGCATTTTGCAAAATCATACCCAGGCAAATGGGTAATTGTTTATTTTCAATTATTAATCTTGATAATACAATAAGTTAAAATGCTTGGATTTCAAGAATATTTCCGAAGTAGGCATACGCTTTGTTATATATGTAACAGTATGTGAATCTCATAGTATTTCAAATAGTCTTAAGGTCTGTTTCTCTCTAGGTCTGTAATCAATATATGGTATTCATAGTTGGGTGTCATATTAGAATTATATGTGTGAGACCATGTTTCATTATTCAGGCTACCGGTAATTAACTTTTCCATATCAGGAATGCACGTACACATGTACCAAATACGCAATTTAAAACATTTTAATCAATTAACCTTTGGAAGAAAAGAGCTTTTAAATAAATGGGATCGAGCTTGGACACATGAAGGTTATTATGTCTAAAGCTTTGCAAATTTGTATTAGCTCTATCCGATATTAAAGTCATTTATCTTGATCTACCAGTAGCTTTGCACATTTATTTACATGGTTAAAGGAGAGTGTAATCCTATCTTTCATCATTTCCTCTATAGTAGAATATTATAACGCAGCCTTTGAAGCAGGGCGTTTCATGAGATATCGTAGAGACTGGTGACCTGACTTTTGTACTAGAGTAGATAGGCGATACCATCATTTCCTTTCTCCTACAAACCTCCAAGATTGGATCATGATCTGGTTTGCACTGAATGGATTATGATTAGCTCACTCTCCACTTTGTCTGTTTGGCTTGGAATCATAGGCAAGCCCAAAAATAATTTGTCTGAATTATTATCTTTAAAATCACATCCATATTCGAGTAAATACTTCCAGGACAAGCTGCTTCTAAACATTCCTCACATATGAAACAAAAATAACACTTGGACAATGTTTTTCCAAATCTTTGGAATAACCTACAACTAGAAATATATAAAGGCCTCACCTGTTGGTGTCTTTAAAGTTTTGTTGAAGATTCACTTGTTTTCAGAAGCTGTTGAATATTTTTTTTTAATTTAGATCTCTCTCCATGGATTTCATTTCGTTCTGTTTGTTTGTTTTGTGATTTTTGCTCTAAATGAAATCAATAAATGAATAAATTGAGATATGTTTTCATCCTCTCATCCTTTAGGTTTGGAGCAATTGAGGCCTTGAAGAGCAGATGAGGCAAAAGCCACATCAGCACCTAAGAAAGACAGATAGTCTAGTGAAAATTCATAGTGCAGGAGTCAGCAAAACCATCCTAGTGTTCTCAAACCATGCTATTTCATCAAAATCCACAATAAATTGAAAGATGAGCATATCTTTCTGTCCCTACCTCCTGCAGGTTTGGAGCAAATGAGGCCTTGAAGACAAGATGGCGTGACAGCCACAACGGCACTCTGAGTAAGACAGGTAGTCTTATGTGCGGTCTTGGTGCAGGAGTCAGCGAAGCCATTCTGGCGGTCACTCCCATGGAAACCGTCAAGGTCAAGTTCATCAATGACCAGACCTCGGCCAAGCCACAGTATAAGGGATTCTTCCATGGACTCAGGCATATCATCAAGACATCAGGTAGGTTGCAGAAGCTAACTGTTCTCAGGTTTTTTGAAAGTTGATGGATGTTACAGGGTATTTTTTTTCAAGCTATAGTACAGTAAAACCTGCTTTAGTGACCACCTGTCTACAAAGACCACCTGTTAGCAAAGAACACATTTTTTGTTTCCATTGAAAATGGTTTCTCATTAAAACGCTATAGACAGGTTTAACTGTACAAGGAGTTCTTTGGTTGCCTCAGAAAGATCATCAAGACACGAGATGGGTTGAAGGAGTTGACAAGTGCCAGGTTTCATAAATCGTCGCTGTTTTCACGAAGTGACGGTAGTGAAAAAAAATTGCATTCACTTTGCATTACGATTTTCCTCACTACCGTCATTTCATGAAAACAAGGACGAAATGTAAGTGAATGTTACTAAAAAAATTTGGTCTAGCCACAGTACACAGGATTCTTCTGTGGACTCAGGGAGATCGTAAGGTAACAGAGTAAGTTGTAGTAGTTGACCACTATCAGGTTTCATAGAGGTCGTAGAATGATAAGGGAAATTGGCTTATCCACAATATGGGGGATTTGTCCATGGATTTACATACATTTGTCCAAGACACACAAGGAAGGTCCGGTTCATGCCTGGTAAAAGTTGTTGAATGTTAGAGAAGGACCATAGCCAGGATGCAGTACCAAGGATTATTCCTTGGACTCAGAGAGATTGTCAAGACACAAAAGGAAGGTTGCAGGGGTTGACCAGTGTCATGTTTCGTCAAGGGTGTTGAATGTTACAGAAGGGTTTTGGCCAGCCACAGTCAAATTTAGAAGGATTCTTCCTTGGACTCGGGGAGATCGTCAAGACACACATATAGGTTGCAGGGGTTATCCAGTGTCAAGTTTTATAAAGGTTGATGAATGTTACAAATGAACAGCAAGTTTGGGGTGAGACAATTATCTGAACATAACAGGGGCCCCTAAGCATACCTATATAACTCTTTCATATGTGCAGTATAGATACAGAAATGTATTAAAGGCACACTACACTTTAATAGGTGTCATTTAATTTCCTGTGGTGATTTTGTTAGGTAGTCTTATAGAGGCTTAAAAACCTCCCTCTCTTCATTTCTTTGCTCCTCCCTTACCCCCTCCTCCCTTACCCCCTCCTACCTTACCCCCTTCTCCCTCCAGGTATACGTGGTACCTACCAGGGTCTATCAGCCACCATCATGAAGCAGGGTAGCAACCAAGCCATTCGCTTCTTCGTCATGGACTCACTGAGAGACTGGTACCGTGGCGACGACCCCAACAAGTACATCAACCCTCTGATCACTGCCTGCTTTGGTGGCTTTGCAGGAGCTGCCAGTGTATTCGGCAACACGCCATTGGATGTCATCAAGACACGCATGCAGGTCAGTATATAGGACAGGTCGGGCAACACATACTCCAGCGACAACTGCTTCACAGTCAATTATCTACACCAACTGAATTCTTAACTACAACCCTGGGATCCATTTCACAAACCTTTTTTTTCATAAAACAAATGACAAAAATAAGTGGCAAATCTGCTAATAACCAATCAGAAGCAAGGATTTCAGTAGCTTATAACATATATTGTCATTTTGTCACTGATGACAAGTTTTGTGAAACAGGTCCCAGGACCAAACCAATCCTAACACTGAATATCCAAATTCCTTTAAAGGGATTTGGTATCTTTGTATCAGATTCTAAACAAAATCCTGGATTTAGCTCATGCTGCAAACATAATTATAAACCTTTAGGTCAGTTAGGAATCCCATGACATTTACAAGCAGATCACCCATCTGATTATCAAGATATTCATGATTGAAATTCGAAATTTCAAAAAACGTTTTATAACACTACCAGTCACTCAAAGATTTTTACTTTTTTGAGGCACTTCTTGATCATTTTGAAGCGCAATTGTTTAAGGGCGTCAATATTACACCATATCACAGACACTGATAACATGAAGGGCCGTGTATCTCAGATTTGGCATTGTTAAACAATACATTTAAATTAGACCTTTCTATAGGGTTGGAATCTAATTGAACGTGGAACGTTTTATCAGATTCTGGATACTCTTTAATGTTTGTCATAAATTACGAAGGTTTGTTATTTTTAGAAGTGAGTAAGGGTCATCACTCAAACATTTGATATGTTGATTGAAATAGGGTTTTATGCAACCTGGGGGGTGTTTCACAAAGATCCTAAGTTGAACTTATCTCTAAGTTGGACTTAACAATTATGGAAAGCCATTGGCATATATGAGAATGTTTTGTAAATGTTATTTTAAAAGGCATAAAATGATGATTAAAATCATTAATATTTTCTATTACCAACAGGGATTTCATGTTCTTGATGTGGAATTTATAAAAAATCTAAAATACTTAAATTTCTGCTTTTGAAAATATTTCATTTTGAGGCTCCAATGGCTATCCATAATTTTTAAGTCCAACAAAGTGTTAAGTTCTACTTAGGATCTTTGTGAAACACCCCCCTGATGTTCATTATCACAAATCTTTGATTTATGAACCTTGAGATAGAGAGACCTTCAAATAATAGGCAGTAACTTTTCTTTTTAACTTTCATCATATGTCACCTGACATTGTTACATTGGTTTAGAGAACAGTCTGTCCAAAGAGAAACAATATGTGTACAATTTTGGTTACATATAACTGTCCAGTAAATGATGGCTGGTTATCTTGATACAATGTTCAACGATCTAATCACATACAGCAGGACTATACCTTTCTCTGATATCAGCAGATATATATGATCATGTACTTTATTTTTGCCACATCAGCATATATTCTTTTGCCAAGAATGTTAGGACCTTTATTATCTCTTATTTGGTTGTCTCTTATCTCTGCAGACAAATTTCAAAAGACATATTACCTTGGGTTCAGTATTCTATAGTGACTCAGTCTTGTCTTGTTTTGTCTACAAGACAACCTTCAGTTTTTAAGTCACTTGAAAGTTCAAATTAAGCATTAGATTGACAGTCTAAGTCTTTGTTGGAAAGTGTAAAAAGGGTTCATTTCAAAACTTCTTCTTTCTTTAAAGTTAAAGTTTGAATGATTAGTATTACAAGTACAGTAGAGAATGATTGTTTATATTTAGTTGTTCTTTTTTGATTGTTTCACAAACCAATTTACTTAAAAGAACATTTTATTTGGACACTTCATTCCTTCATTTTCTATGAATCCTTCTCAATTTCTTTTCTTTTTCAACTTCTCACATGAGCTTGAAAAATACATTTTATTTCATTTAGATTATTTATTTCCCTAATCATTCTTTTGGTTTCTAGGGTCTGGATGCCCACAAATACAAGAACACCTGGGACTGTGCAGTCAAGATCTGGAAATAAGAAGGAGCCAAAGCGTAAGTTGTGCTCGAAAAGTTGTTCACACTTGACATTTTACACAGAGGAGTGCAAATGCTTGTTTAATTTCATGTACATGATTGTGTCAATGGTGTATTTACCTTAGGTCATTTTGAATATTTCCATGCACATTTGTTCAAACAACCTTCAAAATAATGCTTACCGTAAATCTCCGTGTATAAGACACATCCGTGTATAAGACGCACCCCGACTTTTGAGATTCAAAAAAAACAAAAAACAAATAATCTGTAGCCAGGATCGAACCCGTGCCCACCCATACATAGATTGCCTTCCATAGCCGGCGCCTTAGACCGCGCAGCTATCGCGCACAGATGCCATAGCTCGAAGTTTCTAGTAGTGTATACATTAAAATGGATTCAAATGGCGACTTCGCATGCTGGATACGGCCCGTTCTTTTACTTTTGCAATGTATTGGCACAAATTACTGCATTTAGATCTAAATCTGTACCATATTGCCAAAAAGTAAAAGAAGGGACATGAAAGATTGTTTCTTACGAAGCTAGCTGCTGCGCAGGTTGCCCCCGTGTATTGAGCTGCATGATACAGGTGAGTGAGCTGAAGACACGGGAGAGCTTCGGCCGGCAAAGTGCTTTGCGAAGGGCATAATTTATCGAGACTGAAAAAAAAATCAAAATCAAAATCTCTTCCCTTCAAATTAGGAACGAAGTTTTACTTCTTATAGTAGATTCTATTCTTTGTTTTCATTATCAAATTCATGTTGAGACACAGAGATTTTTGAAACCAATAAAAAGTTGCATTTTGAGGACTCAAAATATTCTGTACCTGTGTATACGACGCACCCCGACTTTTGAATTTTCCCGACGGTAAAAAAGTGTGTCTTATACACGGAGATTTACGGTAGTTGTTATGTTTAATATAAGTATTACAACAGTTAAAATCATAGAACCTACAATAAAAATCAAAATGTAACTGAGAAATTTCTTGTTAAATAGTGTACATTAGTTGGTAGTTAATTAATCCTGATAATATGTTTAGTTCATGCAGTCAATTATTTCTCATAAAAAAATGCTGGTGGACAAATAAATATCCTATACAGATAAAGGTGGATTTCTGTCATCATTAAACACACCATTTGATGACATTGGCTAATGTTCTTTCACTCCATTATTCAGATTTGCTTTACTTATATCCTGTATCCTCTTGTTTTCATTTATTAATAGTTTCTATAAAGGAACACTCCCTCGTTTGTCCCGTGTTTGTCTGGATGTCGCCCTCGTCTTCGTGATCTACGAAGAGGTAGTCAAGGTCCTCAACAAGGCCTGGCCCACAGAATAAAGACCAGGTCCCGATACGGATCTACTTGGACAAGCATCGACTGCCAGTAAAGAGTATAAAAGATAAGAATGTGAATGTTGGTAATTTATAGCATAGCTCTCAGATTTGGTTAGAATTTTAGTTGTATTGTACATTACAAAAGGTGTAATGCTCATTTGACATCATTATTGAAAAGCTTGTTCACATTTAATTGAAAGGCTTGTTTTACATTGAAGAGAAAGTGCATGAATCATTAGACATAGGAGGATTCTTTTATGATGATCATCTGTTTAGAGTCGGAAGGACATAAATTAATAGCTGTGAATATAAATTTAACACCCTTCTGACTCCCATGACACAATATCATGTTGCGCAAAGGCCTGTACAGCCTGTGAGTTAAATATGTGTATCATGTGCAGAAAGAGGTTGTGCACAACTTCTAATGTAAAAAAATGCTCACTAAATTTTTGTCCATGTGAATTTACCATTTAATTTTCCCTATTTTCAAATTAATTGTGTGTGAGCCCTGTCTTGTTTCTTGTACTTTGTAAACGCACAAAATTGTTCATAGTACAAGTTCAATTTGACATTGAATGGTACTAAATTGATTGTTTATTTCTCCTTTTGATGTACATGTGCAAAAAGACGAGGGTGTCTAGAATATTAATTTACCATACTTTTGTAAATGTTTTCATATTGTACGGTCCAGAAGGCTGCTATTGACTTATTCTCTTTTCAGAATGGAAAAATAAAAAAAGATTTTCTTTCTTTTTTTTTCAAAATATTATTTACAAAAGTTAGTATGTACTTTATAGCTGTATTAGTATGCGAGATGCACTAAGTTTTCTTTTTGTTGGATTTATCTTTGGCATTTTATTGTTACGTGGGGATTATTAAACAGCTCTANTTTTTTTTCAAAATATTATTTACAAAAGTTAGTATGTACTTTATAGCTGTATTAGTATGCGAGATGCACTAAGTTTTCTTTTTGTTGGATTTATCTTTGGCATTTTATTATTACGTGGGGATTATTAAACAGCTCTAGGATAGATTATTTGGTGTCAGCAGGTATCTCTAACACATTCCAAATGTAGTTTTTCTCTGCCAGTTTATTCAAATGTTCATAAAATTAAAAAAAATCATATATATGATATTTCTTCTGTCATGATGCATGTACAAAAGAAAGAAATTTAAAAAATACTCACTGATAAGGCTAACGGTATAAATCTAAAAACCTTTAATTGAAATAGATAGACTACGCCAGGCAAAGTTGACATTATCTAAGGCTAGATATTTGTCAACAGAGCTATCATTTTGTGGAACTCCTTTCGACTTGCTGTTGAAATTCTATGAGATTGCTCTTGTATTAGCTCTAGATGTCTGATTTAGATAATAATAACAAAATTGACTGGCTTAACTTTAAGGAGATACCACATATATTTCCCTCACAAGACCCATATTGCCCTCGTCTTTGACTCGGGGCAATATGAGTCTAGTTTGGGAAATATTATTTGGTATCTCCCTCAAGGCCAGTCCATATTATATAAATATTCCTATTCCTACCTCAGTGATGCTATTTGATTGTTACTCGGTTCAACAAAACAAATTCTTTTCTGACCTAACAACAAACAAGGATTTGTAACCGATGAATGTAATGACCATTATAGGCTCATCATATACTATGGTGAATATTTTGTATGTTTAATTTGATATATGGACGTACTGAATGTTTCAGAGTCATTGCAATATTAGATCTTCTTTGTCATGGTGAACAGTTACGATCATAAATGTTACGGACAAATATTTTGTAGCTGTTACGTTCAGAAATGTTTTTTGTGGCGAAGTGTTACAGACAAAAATGTGTGATTAAATTACCTCACCTAAAACAACCAAATGATTGCTGTCTTGCACTTAAAAAGAATCAAACTGAAATTTATGTACATTTTGTCCATCGTGTGAACTAAATTTATTGTCTAGATAGGTTTCTATAGGTGATGTTTTTGCATTGTATCAGTCAGAAAGATGTCAGAGTTCAGATAGATTCCTAACTAAAAGATGTCATGTTGTTAAGTGCATTCAACCTAAGTGTATATGAAAACATCATGGAACTTCCCAGTGAATCAAACCTATATTGTACTTGCACACAACTCTACACAATACTCATGGTTTGCCTCAGATTTAATCTGACATAGCAGCATTCTATATGTGGTTACATTATGTTCACAGAACAATATAAAGAATATATCGGAACTAGAAAGAGTTAATATTTGATATTAACGTATTTAGGTTATGTGTTAACTTATGATAATATGATAAGTTGTATACTCATGTCTTCCCTAGTCATATTTTGTGATAGAAAATACTGATTGTTGCTCATCCACAAAAACAAAGTAATAGAATAGCATTGATCTTTCATTTGTAATTTAATATAAAATATGGTTTATCTTTCATACTAGTTATTTTATTTCTCCCTATTTCAAAATCTTGTTCAATGATATGATGTGTGTATATTTTAGAATCTTTAAGCCACAATGGAATTGAGCTCATTTAATATTTTAGTTTTGAATAAGGAATGTATTCTCATTGCAATATTTTACTTTACTTGAGGAATTATTGCCATAATATGTAGAGGTTACATGCCTAGTAAGTACAATTGATTGTAACTGTCATTGAAATGATTTGTTGTTGTAAATCTTGAAGCATTTGTGTAATTAGTGAAAAGCAGTGTGCAGTCTGGTGTCGTGGAATAAGAGCACAAACCTATGAATGGTAAGGAGAAATACTAATAAAATCTCTAATGACTCTGTCATTCATTGAGTTTGTAGTATACAATGTATTTGTTGTGTACCCTATTATGTGTGCCCCCCCCCTCTCTCTCTCTCTCTCTCACACACACACACACGCACATTAGGGCATTGCTACCTCACATTGACTATGGTCTCGAAAAATAATGAGTGTAAATTGGAAATAAGTGTGTTGGATAGAGAGATATTAAGGATAGGTTGCGATTCGGAAAATGAGGTGTTAGGAAAAAAAGTAGCAAGTTTGAGAAAGCGGATCTAAACCACAGTGTTTTAGTAAAAAGTAGAAGAGAAAAGAAAGGAAATACAACTTAATAATAAGAGGATTGGAACAAAATTCAAGCAGATCAATACAAAAATGAACAAATCATCAGCTTTAACGAAAGTTCCCTTCCTCATATAAGGAAGAAAAAAAACTATCCCATCCTTGAAATAAAACGAGTCCAAGAGGATTTGTCCCATCGATCTCTAGATGGTCTGTCCATGTGGCAAAGTTTTTACATTTGTTTAGCGCCATCTCGTGTTCTACTAATTTCTTTATTTGTTTCTCTCATTTTTAGTTCAATTTTACACCTCCTCGTTCCCCTCCTCTCATTTCTCTCCCCCCCCCCCC
>BEXV01000983.1:78954-96770 GCA_003118195.1 Hemicentrotus pulcherrimus
TGGAAAACAAAAAAGAGGAAGAGCCTGGAGGACAGAGGTTTAGCAGAAGAGCTCGCTTTCAGCATTGAACTGATAGAAGGTAGGAGGAGAAAAGAGAAGAGAGGAGGAGGAGAGGTAGAAAAAAAATGAATAATTGAAGAAGAAGAAGAAGCCAGACTAACAAGAAGTGGAGAATAAAGAAAGAGAAGAAAATGGACAACAGACAGAAGAAGAGAAAAGGGTTATGAAGGAGAAGAGAAAGAGAGATGGAGCATGGACAGAAGCAATAGAAATTACAAAAAAACAGACTGTCGTAGATAGGATATAAAGGAAAATACACAAACATTGATAGATGGTGAGGGAGGACGAGATCAATAGAGAGCGAGAGAGAAGAAGAGAGAGAGAGACAGAGGGAGAGAGAGAGAGAGAGAGAGATGGGAAGACTAACTGAAAGCTGAACAGACAAACAGAGATGCAATTTTCACTTGTACCATGATTGCATTTTCCAAACAATCAATCATTTTTTCAGGATAACATGCTGCATATATGCTATCTACAGAAGATAGGAACTCATTATTCAAAACTCATCAGCCGTTCAATCAAAGAAGATTCCCTTTATGTGGGATTACTTTTTCCCAATTCTATTTCTCTTCAGGGACAGAATAACTAAACCTTTGATTCAATTCCACATCCTTTTTAGCAACAAACAAATAATTTCTGTGAAAACAATACTTTTATAACTTTTATTATTGTAATATGCTTTGTATTGGATATTTACAAAGTATATCCTATAATGTTTCAATTCACCTGTGTATTTAGCGTATATAACCTTGCTTTTAGGTGTTTTTTTTAATTATTGCAATTTTATAATGCAAAATTATGTCCTGAAGTATGATAATCTTTAACTTATATGTATTTTACTATATTTCATGAATCACTTGATGGTCGTATGCCCACAATTCTGAAATTTTCACACAACTACGCCAGGAGTGTCATTTTCGACAGACATGGCACATTATAGATGTTCACTATTATTATTAAAATTAGAAAAAGTGCATGGATTAATATGAAAGTACAAACGACCCCAAATATCCACAGATCTCTAAATCATGGAGTAGATCCACATTTTTGCATTTTAGAGTACTCCCTGCCGAAGTGATGGATGTAGTGCTTCATGACCACCGTTTGATTGCACTCTTGCGAGGAAAAAATTCCACCTGCATTCCATAGAATGTACTGTCATTGCATAAATAAATAATGGTTACATAGCTTTCATGAGCATGTATCCAGTATTTGTCTCGATGAGTTTTAACAGCTTTGGCCTAAATTTCCTTTACCTGCTCATGCGCAGATAGTATCTAAGAAGTGGCTTATAGCCCAAACACACATATGCACCCACACACGCACAAACATTTGCCTTTTCTTTTAATTAAATACTGCCTCGGATGGAATTAATTTCCTCGCATGATGAATAAAATGCAAACAAAATGTTATTGGATGGGCTTTCCAAAGCAAATGAATAAATAAAGCTCATCAGCAAAGCAGTTAATGCTTTTTGAAATTGATCCATAAATCAATAATGAAATTTGATGAATAACTTACAGGTTTGTCAAAATGGAAAAGAGTGCCATCTGTATACCTGATGGCTCATAACAACATGTCATATTCTGACAAGGAAAACAAAGTGTCTTTTGCTTTATACAGTCAAACCTGCTTTAGTGACCACCTGTCTACAAAGACTACCTGTATACAAAGGCCACATTTGTTGTTTCCCTTGAAAATGGGTTCTCATTGAATCATGTACTAAAGGAACCTGTCTACAAAGACCACCTGTCTACAAAGACCACCTGTCTACAGAGGCCACTTTTTGTGTTTCCCTTGTATATAACCTTTAAAAAAATGTGTTATTCATTTGAAAGATCACTTTTTAACATAATTCTTTTTTGTCTTGGTCTGCCCTTTTAACTCTAATAGGTCAACTCAGTCATATCAAAGGCGGTACATGCATTTCTAGTCAGCAAATTACCACTGTAATTCGCAACTCCAAGTTATGCCTTATTAGCATTCTATGCCATACCAGACAGAGAGGAGGTACCCCGTCATAATCTCAGCTCAAACTCAATAATCTACCGCGCCCCAGGGATACGGTGAGCACACATAAGAACCAGATTAGAACAATATTGGACTTCCCCGATCCTCATCATATATGCCGGGTATGTTGATGCATATATCCAGAAAATTATGCAATTTGTAATGTCACCAAAGGCCATGGAGTGTGAACCGAGTCAGCACGCAGGAACCGTAGATGACTGAACATCAAGGGAAGATTGGGACCCTTTTCACACGGGAGGATAAAGGTGGAAGAAATATGTATCAATACAAATGTTGGTGGTTTTTGTGTCCATATGGCAATTTTTGCATGGCTGATTTTGCCTTGCTTCCTGTTTTAGAATATCCCCCAAAATGGAGAAGAAAATGGTTGTATCGATTAATATTTTTAAAAGATTCAAACAAAATGACTAGGTTTGCATCATTGAGAAGTCCTGTTAAATTTTGAGTGAAGCCAGGATAGTTCTTAAGTAGGAGGCATGATGGCTGAGTGGCAGGGCAGAGATCTCACAACATGAAGGTCCTAGATTCAAAACCAAGTTGGTGAAGGAGTACCCTTTGGTAAGGCTTGAGTCCTCAATTACAAAACCTTGCATTCATAATGAAAATTATCATCTATTCTTACATGGGTTACCTTCCCCACAAGCCTCTAGGCCTTTTCTGTATGGCCTTTTTGTTGTCTAACACAATATAATTTACCCCTCAATATTTCCCTTGTTATTTATACATATAGTTCTAAGTTCTCTTTTATTTTTTCGTGCAAGTTTGAACTTTATTTATACCACCAGATGTATATATTTGTTACATTCATATAATGTCTTTGTACCATGGTGTGTGCAATAAATACAAAATGAAATGATTGAAAGTCACAGGTCCCCAGGTTGTGAATCTAAAAGCTTGTGTTTGCCTACCAGTACTTACCAGTCAGGTAAAATGGAAAACATCATCATCAAATGCTCTACCATTTGGCATTCACATTAAAAAATGATGCTCAAAATAACTGTATTCACATCAGTTACAATTTCCTTTTGATCTTATAGATAAGAAAGAATCACACTACTAAAAAAAATACCACTATTTTTTGCCATGTGAAAGGGGGGTTAGATGCTTGCATTGTACAGCAGGCTTGCTTGCTTTCTTGGCTGAAAAAGAGAAGTCGATTTAATGAGAATAGCAGATCGGCGTGGAGGAGTCTTGTTCGTTAGACTGGAAAGTTTGACGTAGTCTATCATAGTTGGCAGAGAGGAAGGTGGTTTTAAAGGGGCAAATCTCAGCTGGGATTCCACACGGGGATGTGCATGGGATAATGTTTTTGAGGTCCGTACATATCGTGAATGACTGGAAGGTTTGTAGAGAAATGTACAAAGGAGATGAATTAGTAATCAATATTTTATCTTTTTTGTATATTCTAGGAAATCCAGTACTGGAAAATCCGGTACTTGGAAATAAGGTGTAAGCTGAAAGGAATGGCTAACCCCAAAGGAATATCAAGAGACCAAAGAACTGGAGATGAATGCTTTAAAACCATGAGCAACGGGGCAATGGATTAAGCTCAAACTCAAGTACCTCAAGTTTCCAAGATCATTACTATACACACTACTAGTAACTTATTCTGTGGAACACAGTGAAATAAGAGAAAAGCAATGGAAAGTAGTGGTGAAGAAGTGTTTGATAAATTTCCTCCGGCCTGCGATGGATGAGAAGAATATAGGGAAGAAAATGGTTACTAGACGGTCGACCTTTCTAATGAAAAGAAGCTAAGGAGTAGGTTTGTGGTGGTAAGGTATGAGAGAATAAAATGAATGGAAAAGGAGAGAGAGGGAGGGAGGGAGAGGGAGAGAGAGGGAGAGGGGTGGGGAGAGAAAGAGAGAGAGACAGGGGGAGACAAAGACTGAAAGAAAATATGGGAGAGAAACAAGACATATCAGAGAAAGGAGATAAAGGAGATAAAGGAGAGGAAGAGAGGAAGAGGCAATGTGAGAGGGTAGAGGTGGATCACAGAGACTTCCAAAGTCATATTTAAACAAAAATTGAAAATTGAAATGAGAGAAAGGAGAGAAAAGGAAAAAGAGAGAAAGAGTCGTATACTAGAAGGAAACAGGGAACAAGAGAAAGGAGGTGAGTGAGAGGAAGACGAAAAAGAGAGCAAAACCAATTACAATGGGATAAAAATATAGAAGAAAGATAAAGAAAGAAGAAGAGAAGAAAAAAATAGAGGCAAGGAAAGATACAAAAAAAGGAAAGGTAGAAAAAGGAGAAAGGTAGAAGTAAGAAAAAAGAGAGGAGAGAAGGACAGAAATAGAAGACGAAAAAGGGCAAAGGGGATATGGGAGATAGAAAGAGAGAAATAGGATGATAAAGATAGAGATAGCGCGATAAAGCTAAATCTGCCTCCTCAAACGTCATCATCAAACTTGAGACTGATTGAAAGCATCTCCAATCGGCAATGCCAGTTGATTTACTAGACGATGTACACGATATGTCATACCTGCAGGGCATTCATTCTCTTGATCGGGTATGACTGCTCATCACTTAACTTGAGTTGTACACACAGAGCCCATAGGTGGATGCAGAGGGAAGGGGTGCGCTCCTCTCCCCTCCCCAGAGGAAAAAGTAAGGGGAAGCTAAAATTTTAATAAAAATAAATATCCTAATGATGTTTTTTACATCCCCCCCCCTCCCAACAAAAACAGAAAAATCCCCACCCCCTCTTTCTGTTGATCCTGGATCTGCCACTGAAGACCCTATTCCAATTGTCCACACACAACTGCATATCTTAATAAACTGCACGCTTAGTATGGATTTTAAACTTTCATGCGATGAATTATTAAAAGCACTCAAAAAGAAAATGAATTAAAGAAATATCGAATTAATATAAAGCTATCTTTTTATTTCCCAAAATAGATAATTGACAATTCATGTGAAATAATGGACATGCTCTTTTCTATTCTTACCTTTGAGCAAATTGCGGCACTGGCCGTAGTTGAATAATAAATCAATCAAATTGATTGGTTTAGTGCACTCACATAGATTTCATTTACAGGTTAATGTAGAGAATGACATTTTGAGATACAACTGTATAATGTATATGTGGAAAAAAAAATATTACGCATGGCTAGATACCTACAGGCACCCAGGACACATAAACACCTAATATCTAAGATTGGACCCCCAAATGTCAAAATTGGACATCTAAAAGCATTTTTTAATACATTAGTTGCCATGCCTTGGGCTGTACTGTTCTGCACAATATCTTTTTCCTGAGTCTATAATATGACAATTATTATTGTACCTCTTATTGATATGTGTTAAGCACTTTCCAACTAAAAACTCTAATCCATGAATATCAATCCAGCCAGTTAAGAATTTCAAATCAAGATAAATGTTAAAGGTACAGACCAGTTATGGTCATGTGGTTGTGGAATCGATCAGAAAAGGTTGATCATCTAGCATCTAGCATCTGCAAGGTTCTGGGATCATCAAAATGATAAGAAATTTGGCCCATTCTTTGTAAAGTTACAAGCACTATACACAGAAAGTATGGGACTACCCTATATCTCTCAGACCATGAGAGAAACAAATTTACCAAATATATAAATTAGTAGGCGGTTTCCCAGCAAATTTGTAATCATCATGTCTTAGTCGAAACATATTCTTTCACATGATTGGTAATGAAAGCTTCCATTTCATTTTTTTAAATTGGGGCGTTTCCAATACTGGTCTTTACCTTTAAAGTCTGTATTTTTAGAGCACACAATTTGAATAAAACCTCTTTAAACTTGGCCAGATTCTCTGATTGATAAACAGCAAGATATATACTAATAATTATAAGTTACATGCAAACCCCTTGGTTATTAGATGAATGTGGAGTTACAATGTCATAATTGGATCCTTAATAGCGATTAGTGATCTAATTTATGTTAAGTACTTCTAGTTCTTAAGGATCTAAATTACATTAAGTAAATTTTTCTGTTCATTACCCGATAATCATTTAACAAAACTTCAAGGAAACTACTTGAGACTATTTTCGCGTATCAGTAGATATGAACCTGAAACCTGAAGGAAATCCTTAACAGAAGGAGAACAAATAGTTACAGGATACAAACAATTGAAAAGTGAAGAAAATTAAAATCCTAAAGGGGAAGTCCCCCCTGATATTTAATAGAAGCAGCAAAATGAAAGTACGAGGTCAGTGAATGTTTGAGCAAAAAAGTTTAAGTTGCGATCAGTCAAGCGCAAATTGGAAACTCTGTGATGTATCTTGCAAGGTTCCCTCCCATTTGCTCTGTACTAAAAAAAAAATTAAAAATCAGAACTTTTTAATCATAAATGCACTCTAAATATATATAATTACCGGTATTACGATTATACAGTATTTCTATACAACCCCTGTATGAAACAAATTTATTCCGTCATCAATAACTACGAAAATGAAGGTTTGTGAACTATCTGTACAGAGCAAATAGGAGAGGACCTCGCAAGAAACGTCACAGTGTTGCCAATTTGTGTTCCACCAAAGAAAACTTTAAAAATTTAAAGGTTTCTTAGTTTTAATCGGACTTTGCTCAAAGTTTCAGTGACCCGTTTCTGTGAGAGCATTAACGCATTAACGCTTTCTATTAAAGCCTGTCTGCTCTACATTGGCTAGGGGGAATTAGACCTCCCTGCAAGGTCAATGACAGGTGGTTATCTCATCAAATCAGTTCTCAATTAACATAAGAAACACACTATGAACATGACTGACAAAGAAAGCGGACAACTTATACAGTTCCTCAGGTACACAAAGGAACATCCGATCACTGCTATTATGTAAACATGTGTAGAACAGGTGTCACATGCATATTCACCTTTTTACATAATAGCAGTGAAGGGATGCTCCTTTGTCTACCTGAGGAACTGTATATTTTGTCCGCTTTCTTTGTCAGTCATTTTCATAGTGACAGGGGATCATGGGGGACCAACAGGCACCAATTAGGCATTGTTTGCTATATAGAGGACGCAAGTAGCTTTAAGTAGTGCAGTGGGGCTTTAAATGCATGTTCATGAACATCCAAAATCAACCACTATACTGAATCTCCCTGGGCATACAGGCGCAGAAAGCGAGGATGATAATGGCATCTTCCGCACCCTACAACGGTAATTGACCTTTACAATGACTCAGCTGAGCTTGAGGTTCAGAGCTTCGGACAACCGAGGAGAGCAGTAACACTTGTGACAGCTTCAACTCACATTGCACTCTGTCTAGATACAGTACCTCCAGCAGTAAACTGACCTCTAAGATTTTGTGTCATTCGACTGTGACTGTGAGGAAAATTGTACCTGCTTTCGACACTACATGTAGATACATGTAAGGACCACCTGTATATTAAGGCCCAGTTGATTTTTCGGAAACCTTTGCCATCATGCAGTGACATCATTTACTGATCTTCACATGTTGATTTCTTTAAACAGTGCCTGCCCATCCAAGCAAGGGCACGTTTCCTTTCCATGATTGTTTCCTTATACAACTTCCAAAGGTTACCTTTCGATTCAAAATGATTCAAAATGATTGAAAGTGGCAATCATACCAACAGATACCCCTTCGCAGAGCTAGCCACCTACCAACAGGGAGGGGTAGCTATAGGGGCAGACAAAAGAAGCAATGGGGGCACTCAAAAGCTCATCACTTTAGCTGGCAGCTCCAATTACAGTCGGATGAGGAGGAATCAAAGAAGGACGCCCCCTTAATGGATCAAAGACGACAATCACTGAATGGACAGTAATGACATGGTCTCCATCAAAAGATACAGGTACCCATAAAAGGGAGGATCGATCGAGAGGCGGACAATTCAAGAGGTTTTTTTTTCTCTCTCTCAGGACGTAAAAGGATGTTTGTTCAAAAACTACCTGATAACAAAAATACCAAATATCAAAGATGGACGCCCCCCCCCCCCTTAAAGGTACTACGTCATTAATAAATTGACTGTCCTGACAGGAAATACTTCATAAACTTTGTAATAAAGCTAACAATACAACTTACTACAAAATCCTTTGAAGTATGGAAACATCTCAAAGAAATGCATAGTTGACTGTTGAATAAGAAATTACTTTTCAAATCATTCACTATAGGTAATAGACAGAGGGAAACAAAGCATCCTCGTCAGTGTAAAAGAAAAAAAGACGTGTCCTTAATTAACGCACCCATTAGCTTTGCTGCATCAGACATGGTGCCTGTTAGCAGCTCGAGTCGTTCTGAACAAACGCTCCACGTTGTTTCGAGCCTGAGCGACAAGCCGCTTCGTGATGACAAACTCACTCAGCCATTAGCAATGGACACAGATAAATTTTGCTGCGCTAATTGGTGTAGAGTGTTATTGGTGGAAATACCCATAGGATTAGGAATACTCTTTCAATTCAGACAGGTTTTCTCCTCACATATTGGGTTAGAATGATGAAAATAGGATTTTCTCTTTCAGCAGTACACTGTAACAAGGCTGTCACTGGCAACTGTCTTTCCAATAGATTCAATCTTTCGAATGGATTCAATCTTTCGAATAGAATCAATCTTTCGAATAGATTCAATCTTTCGAATAGATTATCTTTACACCAGAAATAACATTTCTAGAAGGTTTCAAGCTAACAATGTACATACATGCCACATATTTGTTAGCTTGTATGCACACAATTTTACAAGTACCAGTACATATGACTCTTCCAATCGCGAAGATGTAGAATTATTTCAAGAAAGCAAATACTATCCATATTGATGATTATTGATGTTCGACCGACAACACATCAGAACAAAACATCACATTACCCTCAATGACCAAGAATCAGTCAGTTTGCAGTCAATGTCGAGTCAGTTTAGCCATGTGATGGAGATGTAATCCTTCACAGAGTTGTTGCATGACCATTTAGAAAATCAATTTGCCACAGAGTTTTCTAATAATTTCTTACAATACAAGCAAAAAAAACGTGCTCATCGGATGTTTCGCGATTTGCAATTAAAAGAGTAAAAACAGGACATCAGGTTTTGTGATATCCAGAAAAACTAAACAATTTGATCCATATCAAATTTGACAACAGAAATGAATCCTATTTAATCAATTCTAACACACCCCTCTCAAATAATTCCCTGGTCCATTGTGCATGACAAATATGGAAGCAAACCCTGGCCTGATGTATCCCAATTTCACCATCAAGGGTCTATGTACCAAGACTAGCAAGAAAAGGATACCTCTGAATGTGGAAGACTTTTATCTCAGGCCTCAGGGGAACTGAGATGTAATATCGTAGGCTTGTTTTGTCAAATGAGATAACTTTACTATAGGTCCATTTACACAGCCCAAAAGCCATTTTGAAAAACCATCATTTATTTTTTGGACAGTCATTTACACTACTGGAAACCCTATTAAAAGAACGTAGGTGTTTGCTCCATCTGGAGTGTGGGTGTGGGTGGGAGTGTGGGTGGGGGGGGGGGGGGTTGCAAATGCGTGAACTTGTCGCTGCTCTGCATGGAAGCAAGGAGAGTCACATGACCAAAAACTTGCACAGATGTTTCGAGAGTGAGCACTTACACTGCAAATAACATTGAAATTTCAGCAGGCGTTTCAAAAACCCACACTCCAGAGGTGGATTGTTTTAATTTGAGTTTTTTGTTGTGTTTACTGGTTGTTGCCTAGCAACTTTAAACAAAACACCAGAATGTGAGAAGAAAAAAAAATCAATAATTTTGTCTAGCAGTGTAAATGTAGCTTATGTGAAGCCAACGGTTTAAAAAAAAATCTCTCAGTGGTTATAGAAACAGAAACGCTTTTTGAGCACTTTTCGATACTCACTCAAAGGATTAATTATGATGATGGATCCATCGTCATAATTAATCCTTTGGGTGAGTATGCAGTACATGTATATTACAGTTCATGGGCCCAAAGAGGGGGAGGACATTTATCTGGATATTTTGAGGCCCCTAGATTTCAATTTCAATTTAAATCAGGCATTAATCAATTTTCAGTCTTGCAGTGATACTAGAAAAAAGATATCAGAACTTGCCAACAGTTTAGGAGAATCAGGATATACATGAAGCCATCATGAATCGTATTGTATTTTATATGTATTGATATTTCATATTTTCAATTGATTAGTCATATTTACATAATTTTCCTTCGTAACTTTTTTTTCATATATGAATGCATTCAATAAACTTCACATAGGTGTACTAGGCAGATGTAATGTTTTTCTGTACCACAATTGCTCTACGTCATTTCCCTGCATTATCAAACCGAATTCTGAACTTCAACCTTTGACCCAACACTCTACCTGACCCTAACCCTAAAACCAAATATCGCAACCCTTACCGTAGCCCAATACATGTACATTTGATGAAATAAAGTCTGGAGAAACTGTCGCAGGAGAAAATCTTGAGTCACTAGAATGTAAAGCATTCCTTCGCAGCTTCACTGTGTTTCTTATCTCTGTCAAAAGGAGATTCTTGCAAACTCTGATTGTTCTGATCTCAAGCGTGCAAGTTTGCGAGGACAACAACACAGGGGAACAAAAAAGCTTCAAATTCTTTACAGGTCTTTAAAGGTCCTTAAAATATATGCATCACAGGTCCTTAAAATATATGCATCACTGACTTTATTATACACCAATGCTCTCATTAAAAATGACAAAGAGAGCATGCCACTTTGAGCAAGGTGATTAAAATATATCTTTCTAAATGTACTACCTCATTCATACTGTATGCCAAACCCAACTATACGAATCGTCGCTGTTTTCACGAAGTGACGGTAGTTGAAAAAAATTGCATTCACTTTGCATTACGATTTTCCTCACTACCGTCACTTCGTGAAAACAAGGACGAAATGAATCCAAACTGACCGATTTTTGGCCATTTGGTGTAATGTTTTATTGCTGTTTTTTGTTTTTTCTATTGTAGGTCCATTGTCGGTCCGTTGTCAGTCCGTTGTCGGTCCGTTGTCAGTCTTAAGGTGTGGACGGTGTCTAACTGATTGGAGAAAGCTGACACTGGAGGGGATGGGGGTATCTCTGTCAATAATGATTACCTTTTGTAAATAAAGAAAAGTTATACATTTATTTATTTATATTTATCTACATGCATCAATCTACCTTTCTATTTATCTACATGTTTCTGTCTATCTATCTATCTACATGTTCTATCTATCTATACATCTATCTTTCCATCTATCTTTCTTTCTATCTATGTATTTATCTATTTAAATATTGGCTTATTTATTGCTTTACAATCTGACCAGCAACACCAAGCTGAAAGGGCAGTTTACAAAAACAATAATACATAACGGTATGCAGAGGAGCGTTAACAATGATAATATAAACATGTTATCAAACAAAAAGACATAACATAAACAAAACAATACATACCAATGAAAAAATATGAAATTTACTTTATGTCCTAAATGGCTGACCAAAACAAAGTCGTTTATGAATGTCAGCAAACAAATACGGAAATGCTCAATGGGCTGTAAAGACGGACAATAAAGAAATTTAATCCTTCGATAGTCGGGAAGATAATAGAAGTATAGAGAGCTACACTCTCTACACATACACTGTACTTCATTAGGCGCGTCGCGCGTCCTCATCATCTCGAGATCGCCAAATAGCCCGCTATTTGGGAAATAATCCTGAAGTAACAAATTGCGTCTTCACTACCTCGAGATTCAACCTCAAAACTTGAAACTCGACCTTGAGAAATAAGCTTGAGATATTTTGCTCAGCATTTGCGCGTATTGCGAATCTTCAGTCTAGTGAGGACGCACAGGACAAATAGCTGGATATTTTGTCAAATAGTGGGATATTTTGCAAACTATCCCAAAGATATCTTGGGATGACAACCCTGACCAAACATCCTTCTACTGGTAATTGCTACTTCGGTCTGATGAAGACGCAAATTAGCTGGATAATTTCGCGATCGGGATAGTTCAAATAGCTGGATATTTGGCAATATCGAGATAGTGAAGACAGGCCTCATGAGGATTCTCTGTAAGATCCACAGGTAAGGAGAAACAAAATCATATTAATGTCAATTTTAAGGACAGGCAGAATATATCAGTATTCAGGATTCAGGATATCAGGATTCTAATGCAGGACAATATATTGTGCATGGAGTGTGCATAATAGTTCACACAAAATGGTCACAAATGGCATTTAGATTATGAACGAGTCAGAACTACAATATTTACTGCAACAAGTCTGTAACAGTAATTTGATTTTGATTACTTCATGGAAAAACAAATATTTCATGTTCGACTATCCCTTCAATACTGTTCTACCAGAAAATGCGCAATTGATGGATTGATAAATGCGATGCAGAGCTTGTGAAAACATTTATTACCAGACAAAACCTAATAATAAAAACCTGTCTTCTTCGTTTGACAGGTGCACAGTTACGCAAACTATTCATCACCATGACAACTCCCTTCAGCCCCAAATGTAATTTACCAAAATGCTCTCTTGACTTAAAACATAACTGATATTAAATTAGAGGAAATTTCTGAAAGGCACGTGCTGTCATTTCTTTATTTTTCAAAAGCCAAGGACGATATCAAAACAGGTGGTAGTACCAGTATTAATCTTTGTGCATTCATATTTATTTGCAGCATAATTAGCTTCATATCATAGAAGTATACCTAACACAGGGTACTGGATCATAAATTGCTACATGGATACCCACAAAATTGGGGCACACAGAGCTTTTT
Organism: Hemicentrotus pulcherrimus; assembly: GCA_003118195.1. Taxonomy (NCBI): domain Eukaryota; kingdom Metazoa; phylum Echinodermata; class Echinoidea; order Camarodonta; family Strongylocentrotidae; genus Hemicentrotus; species Hemicentrotus pulcherrimus. The sequence goes on from BEXV01000983.1 coordinate 91,758, forward strand.
TTCCCCCTGCAAGGCCATGCCCTGACCTTTACTTTAGAAATTTCAAAATTTAGTGCCTTCTCTACCAGGGTCTTAATTGACAATTAAATCTTCTTAGTTTTATCTTGATATGACATAATTCCTTAATTCATACATGTAGGCAGGCCAGTCTTGTATGCGCTTGAGAATATCGGCATTAATTTGCACAGTGTACACATATTTAAAAAAAACACTAGAGGAGAACTTCTGATGGACATTGTTATCTGATCCCATAAAAGCTGTAAATGTATTGCATCAGAGGCAGGATATAATAAATGGTTTCAACCAACAAAATTCAGAAATGCTTCACTATGGACCAATTCCAAAGCCAAATTACACAAGACTATAATAATTAAAGAGACATTATTCATAAGTAGATACATCATAAAATCTAATACCGTACATTAATTTGTTGCACTTCTCTATTTCAAAACAAAAATAGTTCTCTTCCTAATCATTTTGCTTTTGGTTTCTGTAATGAAAGAAAATCAAAATGATATGTTTGATATTTACAGTACTGAATCAATTCATCCTGCTGACTCCAACTTTGAACGGGACGCTAATACTTGCTCTTTCACATTATATCTGAATTCCAATTTGTGTAACCCTTTACATGCCTACATTCCGTTCATTTTACATCAAACATGAAATAATGTGAGATATTATATTCAAGATATGACAATCATAAAACAAATCATAAAGAAGCATAAAGCAGTGGGGTTCCATTTTCATATAAGGATGGGCTTGTTATATGTAAAAAGGAATATGAGTATAGTCAATTAATCTCATTTCACAATAAAATCATTAAAAGGCAATATTTCTTGTATGCACTGAGCAAAGTGTATAACAGACTTTAACTGCGACCCAAATAATACCGCAGTGAGCCATTGCATTTACACGTTTGTAACAAAAACCTGGAGAAACCTGTATTACACAAAAGACGTTGTATTGTATGGATTAAATCAAACTGATGTAACATCATGCCAGCTTTAAATTTATGGCTTTTATCTCTATAGCTTCTTTTACTTTTTACAGGCAAATTCCAGAGTTACCAAGGACAAGTATTGTCACCTATCCAGTTTCCGAAGTGATCCATTTACAACCTGCCAACAATAAAAGCGTCCTAGCAATTTATTGTCAAGGCAACAATCTCATGGTCAAGTCAAAGTGGTGGTCTTGATGTTAACCCCAAAGTTTAGCCAGTTCCGAGGCCGCCAGGTTGTCGCTATACTGCACTGATAGAGAATCTGGCCATCGCACGATGTACAGTATGATACATGCTATTCCATACCCTTTACTAACCAATCGTTAATTTCAATCCTGATCCAAATACTACAGTATAAATCGACCCTATTTTCACAAAGTGACGGTAATGAGGAAAATTGCATACAATTTGTGTGACGATTTTCCTCACTACTATCACTTCGTGAAAATAGGGACGATATGTATACCTACATTGTACATTGTAATAGTAACCATAAATCTACCATAGAACACCACGGCACAACCCTAACCCTGTATCTTTGATGAAATAAAGCCCAGAGAATCTGCCGTAGGAGAAAATGTTGGAGCACCGTCTACTACATGTAAGACAGTATCCTTTGTTGACAGCCAGAATGACATTATCTGAATGTTCAAGGATGTGAGTTTATGCCCTTCTAGTTCTAAACAGCCAATGTGTAATTGATTGCCTGCAATACACTAAGACCCTATTGCATACAGCAAGCAAAGTACAAATATAAATGCAGATACTGGTCATTTTTTGCAGACAATATCATTTATGGAGAGCCAGAAGGGCATAAGCCCTAGATTTTGAAGAAAATGAGTTAACACCCTTCTGGTTCACATTAGATGATCATGCCAATGGTAACCCGCAATAAGGTTGTAACTGCCAATGACAAGTAACAACGCATGACCACAAAGGCCTTATTGCAGGCAACAAGCACTGCAAATACATAATGTAGATACTGGATATTTTTATTAAAGATTATATGAACACTGTCTGCTGACAGCCAGAAGGGCATTAACATTATATGAAAAGCCTTTTATATCTCATTAGACTCATTGGTTACCTGCAATAAGGCTGTAACTGCCACTGACAATGCAGGGCTACATGATTTATCATGTTAGGATCATGCAAGAAGGCAATGTTGTGATGAAACACACATCTGATTCTCAGCAGATGACAGACTACAGTGTACATATGTTCCTGCAAAAAAGGGGCATTCCTGCTTCTGACAATAACCATTGTAACCTTATTGAGGACCATAAAGGACAATGCAGGAGCTAGGAGCTCTGTAGGTCCACAACTTCCAGAAACTATTGACCCCGGCCCCCCTACTCAGGTTTCAAAATGTACCGCATGCTTGTTCCAAGACGCTCCGGCTCGTAACAAAAGAAAAAGGTCGCGCCGCACTGACTTTACACACCAGACTTTTGCTGAAAAGGGGGGGATGCTGAAAAAGCTTGTATAACAAAAGAAAAAGGTCGAGCGGCATTGACTTAACACACCAGACTTTTGCTGAAAAGGGGGGGTCGGTTGGAACACGCATATGCGTACCCTAAATAACACTGAGTGGGGGGGGGGCCGGGCTATTGACAGACGATTGATTGAACATCAATATTATATATCCCATTTTGCCAGCATCCTTTATGCCTATTCACTGGTGGACTAAATGATCCCGCGAAAAAAGCTATTTCTGCCCGTTACAGTGACCATTACAACCTTAGTGAGAACAACAAACAATGCAGGAGCGGATCTAGACCCTCTACTTCTAGAAACTATTGACAGAGGATTGATTGAAAGTCGAAAGTCGATATAAGATCCAATTTTACCAGCATCATTATGCCTCTGCACTGGTGGACTACATGTTCCTGCATTAAAAAAAGTAATTTTTGCCTTTTCTGCCTTTTCTGTCTCTGAAAATGACCATTGCAACCTTATTGAGAATAACAACAGACAATGCAGGAGCCTTCTAGGCCCTCAACTTCAGGAAACTATTGACAGATGGATTGATTGAACATACATATTAGATATCCCATTTTGCCAGCATCCTTATGCCTGTGCACAGGGTTGGATGACATGTCCCTGCGAAAAAGACCACTTTTGCCTCTGACAATGAACATTGCAACCTTAATGAATGCCAGGAGCCCTTAAGGCCCTCAACTTCCGGAAACTATTGACAGACGGATTGATTGAACGTCCATATTAGATATCCCATTTTGCCAGCATCCTTATGCCTCTGCACAGGTGGGATTACCCAGGTCTGGGCACATGGAGGACGACAAGATTCAGTTGGTACATGTAAGGTGAGATTTTCAGGGATTTGTGGCAAAATGCTGGCTTACCGGAGAAAGGTGAGAGATGATGGGATTGAGGGTATTCTAAAGCGGAAACCTAGTTAATCTGGCCATCGAATCATGCCCAGCGGCTTCATGACAAAAGTCAGGTAAAAAAGATTTGAAATCAAATGCCGGAACAAAGATAGCAGGGAATAATTTTCCTGGTATCGCATCGCAATTTGCTATGTATTTTTGCATGACTGCTATACATAATATCTTTTGTGTAGCAGTTTTCTTCCATAGAAATGTACAGACTTTCATTTGAAATATTTTTCCATCAACTGAAATTACTAACAAAAAAATTAGAGGAAAATTATTCCCAGGATGGAATTAAAATGAAACAAAATCAGGTGAGAAAAACGCTTGTTTTTTGAGTAAGTTTGATAAGAAGGATTTGAAGTAATACGAACTATAAATTTCAGGCTAAATATCAAAGGAAGATATCAAAGGAAGACGTAACACAGGTAAGGTTACAAAAACCCAGCTGAAAAAAAAAGAATATCATATACATGTATATTAAAATAAATTTCAAATTAAAGAAGGATACTGTATGGGGATTACAAAGTTTAATTTTAGACTAAATGTGAAAGTAAAACATACAAAGTACATGATTCAAAACAAATCCGAGGTCAAACCTGATCAAAATTGCATATGTTATAGCTTTGATTACACAGAAATAATTCTCAAGATGTAGATTATGTTATCAAATTCAATTAGCTAATTGTTTCTCTAGATACAAACAGGAAAAAGGGTAACATGATGCAGATAATGTTTGTATAAATGTATCAGGAATTGTACAAACTGAAGCTGGTATCAAAACACAGAATAAAAGAATACGAGCTGCAGTTTTAATAAGTCATTATTTCTGTACATAATCTGACTCTCAATGGGTTTTTAATTGCTTGTGGTTTATTTGCATCATGAATTTCTGTAATTATACGGGTATTATAAAACAAGGTTGCAGTTCATAAAGGGCTTGCCACAAGGTCTCCATTGACAAAGGAATAACAAAAAAGATATACATTTGAGAAATTAGTTGACCTATATATTTATCAACGTATGCTTCGCGTGTATTATTATTATAAGCTGGGATATATTCCAAAAATACCAACTTTGAAATACAGTATACAGCTAAACTAGCTGATAATTAACAGGAGTAATTGTTAAGAGTATATTTTTGATCTAAGGTCTATCTGGGGTTCCATACTGGTATTCTTATCAAAATATGTATAAGCTGTGAATAACAGCATAATTTAGCTACATCAGCTAGAGAAAAGACTGGTGTTGGGTCACCAACCTTGGTTGATCAACAAACCAGTGGGCCATGCCAGGCTGGTGACCAGGCAGTTCTTCCTGAGACAATTGCTTTGGGCTTTATTCCATCAAGGTAGAGGCAGCGTGTCCACACACAAAACAATTTATCGCGAAACTCTATAAAGAATCATCGTATAAAGAATCATCGTATAAAGAATCATCGTATAAAGAATCATCGTATAAATTTCAGAGTGTCCACACACAAGAAACGTCGTCTAACTAATCATCATTTAAATTCCAGATGTCCACAGTAATCCTGAAACTCTACAGCGAAATGTCCTGCGGGCATGAAATAGAAGCGGAGATGACAGGTCAGGTCTCCTTTCGCGCGAGGTCACG
>BEXV01000983.1:104550-120868 GCA_003118195.1 Hemicentrotus pulcherrimus
GGGGGGGGGGGGAGGGGTATCCAGATGCTTGACAGAATGGGCCATCATTTTTGCCTTGAGATATGATCAAGTGTAATCATCAAATAGCATGAACCATCATAAATATTTATCCTTTATTACAAGGTCTTAAAAGATTTCTGAAATCGGCCTGCATGTAAACTTCTTCCAATATACAAAATCCTGTTTGACTTTTTAACAATTCACAAGATGATGCACATTATATCAAATATTACAATGGCAACCTTTTGACCCATGTTTTTATGCGAAACTTATCTTATTTTTACTATTCAACATGTACCTTTTACTAAATTTGCCCAAATACAAAATGTTCTACATTTTACCTACAATGTATAATTTTTTAAAATCATTATAGCATCTATTTGATTTCATAATTCCTGGATTTGGTTTCTGTTGTTGTCTCTGTTTCTGTTATTGAAGAAAACACCATAACCATACCATACCCATCTGGCTATGCATTTTCCAACCAAAACATTTAATTCTTTTGAGTATAAAAAATGTATTACTATTCATATATTGTATAAGTTCTATATATAATTTTATCGCAAATATAGTAATACAATTCAGATTTCTGTATGTGTACCAAGCAATTTGCCAAGGCCGTTGAATCACAATTATATATCATATGTACAAAAGAATTCCAATTTTACTACCATAATGCTACCATGCGTAAAGTTTTACGTGTAATTTTACTTTGTCACTGATTTATACTTCATAAAAGAAACTGCAATTCAGCTCTCGGGCTGCAAATGTTTTTTAATGAAGTAAACCATTATAATTAAATCAAAAAATCAAATCGACTGTCCGGATAGACAAATTGTCCGGAACATGGAATGATTTAGAGAATAGGCTACCCGGGAGGTTACCCAGCCCCCCTACTTTTCCCTTCTCTCTCTCTCTCTCTCTCTCTCGCTCTCTATTTAAAGGTTAAAATCTTGCACGGTCGCAAGAGTTCATGGTAGTATTTTTTTTAAATCAAGATTTTGCAAATCTACCTCAGACCAGGGAGGTACGGTGTGAGTTTATTCAGACCGTAAGTAAAATAACATCTACTCTGCTTCTTTTCACAGTAATACACGAATGCCGAGTGTACTACAGAAGTACATGACAATGACACATCTCTGCATATATGTGGCCTTTGATTTATCATTTACGTGGCCGTAGTGAATCGTGAACCGAATTTTCAATCATGGTGACACTTGTTCGCACAGATTTTCCTACTTTAAGGACAATATTTTGTTTAGCAGGAATACTTCTGTCATTTTATGCACTTTATGTCGAGCTCAGCAAAGAACATAAACCTGATTTCCAGGCGATGTGTGATTTAAGCGGAACCATCAGTTGTTCAAAGGTGTTCACTTCCAAGTAAGTTGCTTCGGCCCCATGCATTGGTTTCCATGTCATAAAATTCAGATAACAATTGTCTATTTTTTTCCTGATATGAATTTTTAGTGATATTTTTTTAGAATGATTCAGTTTTATTCATATGAACCCGTAGAATATCCAAAGAGAGATTGTGATTGAACTTAGTCTGCATAGGTCTACTGTCTGTCAAGTTCAAGTGAGAAACAGTTTGAAATGTAGGACGATGAGAAAAAGACGATGAAAAAGGTGGAGGGGAAGATGAAAAATGAGGAGGAGGTGAGTGAAGAACACGAGCCAGAAGGAGGAGAAGAAAATGGAGGCAAAGAGGGGCACTAGTTAAGAATCATATCCAGACTTTGACCCGTATCCGTATAGGGGTGGAGGTAGATCTAGTACTAAAACATACGAAAAATAAACTAGGTCTACGGTTATTATATGGTAATTATTCTCATAATCTTGGATTATTTCTGACAGCAATGCAATGGGGACAAAGTTAAAACACAGCAAACTTCTTGATTTCATTTAATTTATCACCTTTTTTTTCTCTTTCTCTTTTTCTCTCTTTCTCTTTCTCTATGTCCTTCTGAAAGAGAACACTTGAGAATAAAAGGAATAGACCTAGATCTACTACCAGTTGAAGAAATTAGAGAGCTTTGAAAAAAGGGGGAAAAACTTAATATGCTCTTTTTTTTACGGGTAGGGCCTAAGGGTATATCCTTTTTATTGTGTGGATCTTCAATATCAATTCTAGGCATACCCTAATACACTTGGGTGGGTGAAAGTATGTTTTCTTTCATTTGCAATTTCTTCTTTATACAGGTATGGAAAGGGCTTTGGAATTATTGGACAGATTTTGGGAGAGGATAACATTCTCAATCAGCCCAACTCCATTTATGGAATCATCTTCTTTTGTCTTCAAATTGCATTGGGTAAGTTTTAAATGCTTCTCCTTTTAGGCACCCATTTAATCAGTACAGTGTCACCTAGATAAACAAATATGTAACACAAAAATATTTTTGTGATACAATTTTTTTAAAAACCATTGTGCCTTTCTATATTGGGTTGTGCGACACATGCTCTGGCATTAATTGCTTTGCATCAAGTTTGTAAATTGTCCAGAATTTAAATGTAAACCCTAGATCAAACACTATACCTCAACCTAACCTTAAACCCAATTGTAACAGTGACTAATCCTTTATCTTTAACAGAATAATACAATTGTTGCCAGAGCACCTTATATTGTTCATATTGCTATAGGTATCCAACTGTTACTTTGCTCTTCCCCCACCTTGATCAAGTAATGGAACACACACTGCAGAGCAGTGTACATGTATCATATTATGTGACAGTCTGAGCTTTTGATCCATAGTAAATTAACAGGTAACTTAGTTTTTAGAAGGAGGACTACCGGTAGGTTTTGTGGTCCAAAGTGACTATTATACAATATGAGTAGTTCATATTGCCTATGGCTCTATGAGGATTAGAGAATGCCAAATCTGTTCTGTTGTTTTACATGTACATATGTTTTAAGTCTTAATATATGTAGTGAGACATTTCTTCTGCCTGTACCTTTTATATACATGTACATATACACTGTAGGAGGCCATCTATCTTGATAATTTGTGATACATTCCGATATCCAATTCAAGAGGACAATTCTTTTTTCTTCTTTTTTTTTCTTCTTATAAATATAAAGGGATGAATATTTGATTTCAGACAAATTTTGTTTGTTATCGGATAGTTTAAATTAATCATTAACCTTTGACCTTAAATCTTTCTATCTGTGACAGTAGACACCTTTCTCAGTTATAGATACAAAGTCCACAAAAGTGGTGTGATTAAGAATTCTGTTGTTAGCAACCTTTGTCATAGGATAATTTTTTACTAATAAGAAAGATATGAAAAACCAGGAAGTCTTGTCAAAAATTATATAAATTACCCTAGAAACCGAGAAGACAATCATTTACAGTTTTGGTCTTCAAAAAAACCTAATCCTGGTTGTTGATTGTGAAAGTCGTTGTACATATACAAGAGTGATCACTGCCGAATTTTGACATCAAATTGGCAGTGTATGGTGTTAGTTTAAACAGAAGTAGTACTCTCTTATTATGTTCAAAAGAAATTAAATGATTGAAGCTGGTTCTTACATGTAGTTTTTTTTTTAAAACAATGCATTCATAAATCATATGCTTTATTATGATTGTAAATTGTACATGTACATTGTTGACATTGAGAACACGTTTGTCATTTGTTAAAAATAAGCTCCAGTTCTGGTAATGGTGAAAAAAAAAAACATTGAAACAGTTTCTATTCAAATTCACACCAATTTTTAAGCAGTAGAAATGAATGACTCTTGCTAGAGGAACTTAAATGAAATTGTGTAATTGCAGAGAAAAAATCAAAATAAACATTGAATGAAATTAACACTAAACAATTTTCTGTATTTTGTACCCCACAACAGCGATGGTCTTCAGTTATTCAGCGTCCATTCTCCTTCTATTAACATCAGCAGTATCTGTCGTTGGTTGCTTCTACCTGGCGTATATACTAATGTTTGTTCTGGAGGATGCTTGCCTGGTCTGTATATCAACGTACATCGTGAATGCCGCCCTCTTTTTCATCAATTTAATCAGGTGGAATTCGGAAAGGAGAGAAAGAAAGTATACAAGGAAGTCCAAATCGGATTGATGCCAAAATCTGTCCTTGAGTTTTATTTGTAAATGTTTTTATTGCAATTTATGGGTAAGGGGTATGATTTGCTATAAAAGATTCTTGATGCAAAATGTGGCATGGTATTGAGATCTTTGCCATGCAAACTTAAGATGAATGTCAATGAATTCTACTCTTTGAAAACTTATTCAGGGACAAAAACTTGAGAAAAATTGTGATAGGTTACATTATGACTGGGAAAAAAGAAAACGATGAACTTTAATAGCCTTAAAATTGTTTTGCCTAGCATTCTATAGTTAATGGTATTAGAGAAGTGTGAAAAAAATAGAGGAAGACATAGAAACGGCATGTACGGAACCCTGTCCGACTTGGGTTCAGGGCGTGAACTTATGGAGAATTGTGAAAGAGAAAAACAATATTTATTTCAATTCATTTTTTTCTTCTTTCATTTTGAAGTTTTATTTTCAGTTTTGTTAATAATCAAATTAAAAGGTTTTTAGGATTCCCTCAAAGGGTTCTCATAATCTACTTAAAAGTAATTATTACTTAATTCCTGTTTCCTTACACTATATATGTACATGTAACCGTCTAAAACAGACATTATTGTTGTAATAAATGTATCTAAATATCAGAGATATATATATAGGTGCACGCAAGCATTGGTGTATACATGTATAACGGTGAAATTGAAGTATAATTTGTTTCACCGATGGTTCATTCTTAGGAAAAAAAATATTCTAATGGAAATGGAAAATGTAGTTGCTCAGACAAGATGCAAGTCAGAATTTGCAGGTAGCTGAAAGAGAGGGGGTCTGTTATGAATACAGTATGTTGCAATTCTTGAAGATGTAATAATTTGAAAAGCTGAAATCATAATTTCAAAGTGGTCTGCTTTGTCCTGTATCTCAAAAGTACCATATAAATTGCATATTGAATTGATATTGATTATGTGCAAATGGTCTATTCATGTTTCAATGTATTTATAGTGGTTTCGCAATATCCTGTATGATTTTAGTCACCTCAAAGGTTTTTATTATTATTAGTATAATTTTTTTCTTCTTCTGTTTTCTTTCGATAGCACATTTTACTATGTTCCTTTTACTTTGAACAACATTCTGAAAAATCTCCTGTTGGCCACAACTTAATTTTTAAACAAATTATTACTACCATACTACCGTACCTTAGGGTAAATTTCATCTTCTATTTTCTAAATTTGTTTTCCTCAAACTTATGATTGTATAAACTTTTACTTTGTAAAATCCAGAGAGTTCCGCGGATGAGCATTTTATTTCACAGTAAAATTTATCACGTTTGCATGAAAGTACCATGTTTGTATTTTCTTTTAGTCTTGAAGTGTGTGAAAAACACATGATAAATTGAATTTCAACCTATATTGATGGCTCAAAGGTGAAAGTTCTCAAATGTAGGAACTAAATTGTGATAATACCTGCTACATGCATTTATCAGAAATTTACATTCCAGTTGATTATGGAAAATGTGAATTGTTGTTCATTCCAACTAAAACCAATTTTAGTTTAAATATATATTTATATATATGTTTACACAATGTACATGTACTTGCTAATGGGAGAAAGAAAGCTTAGTATAAAACATGTAATAATCTACAAATACCATTCTCTTTACAAATGTTTTTTTTTTCACTCATTCATTTCTTGTTTCCATACTGCCTTCAATATTTGGACCCATTTCTAATTAAATTCATGATTTCAGTGTAGAATGGTTTTTACTGGATTCTATTATCTGTTAATGGAAAGAACCATTGACACCACAATATCTCAATTTCCATGCTTAATATTATGTTCTTTTAGTGCATTTTAAAATATTTCTTGCCTTATTATGTCTAAAAAGGGGCTAATTATTTTGTTGCCACAGAGATGTAATATAATGTGACTTCAAATGTACAAATGAATTACTTAATCGTAAGATATGTGTAGTAGCAACTGTAGAGTATCAAGAATATATAATTCCAACAATCAAATTAGCATATTTATTTCTGTTGCTCTTTTTGTTGATTGTTTTTCTTATTTCTTTCTTTCTGATGTAAACATAAAATAACTGTGTGCCATTACTGAGATCTGTTTTTGTACATGAACACAAAATAGTGTGAAGCAAGTATTATCAACTGAAAATTCCAGAAAAAAAGTTGCAACTAATGTTGTTGATATTTGATAATCCAACATGTTTTTGCTATGATGTTGCTGAAATTAGTGGTATCAATCATATTTGAATGTAAAACGCAATGATATGAAGCCAAAGAAAACTTGTCATGTCAGCTGTAATCAAGTGTCTATTAGACTTATTAGGCATTAGACAGTCTTAAATTCGACCAAATGGATATTATTAGCCCAAATGACCATTAGCTCAACTGGCAGGTGAACAAAGTGAAAAATCAGACAAAAATTATCATTTTACATCATGAAGAGTAGAATCGTGGTTGTAGTTGAAAGACAGATCTAGGGTTGAATCGAATTGTAGAGTACCAATAAAAGCCACATGTCCCATTGTTTTCTGATTTTACAAGTTCTACTTGCTTTTGTAGCATCCCAGGTAAAAGCTTCATTCAAACTCAAGTTCTGGAAAATTGATTCCATTTCAATAATTATTTAAAAGGAGGCAGAACCATGAAAAGCTGTCGTGCCCACTTTGCACTATATGAAGAGACTGTCATCTAATTTTGGATGACATTGCAAAAGATGCATCACATGATATGAAATTTGTTTGCAATATTGTGGGCAAAAGATATAAACAATTCTGGATTGAGGTTCTGAATAGTACAAATACTGTAAGAAAATGTGCATGATATACTGTATTTGCTTTTCCAGTATTAAAGAGGAAAGCCCAAACCTGCTGCCAATCAGACTGTCTTGTGACTACTTTGAAATTACCTTTATCTAGAGATAATGTTGCCTTTCCTTCTACTGGTGGAAGCTCTATAATACCAACAAAGCCACAATCACAATCTTGTGAATCACAACTACTATTAAAGATCCTTGATCATGAACATCTTCTTCATATATGTATGAATGTCATGGGTAATAATATTTCAGTTTTTTCTAAAAATCAGATAAGATTAAAGATCATATCTAGTGTTTATTTGGGGCAACCTTCAGCATCATTCATATTTTGTAAAGCTATTTGCTTTCTGTTTGACTCTAATTGGTATGTACATGTATGCTATGGGAACAGTAGTTATTCTTTTCCATCAAAGTGGGTTGAATAATTGTTCAGAGAAAAAGAATCCATCGTCTCCCATGGAAGAAATTTATATTAAATGTTATCAAAATTCCTAACATTTGTGTTGTTATGTGCAACTTTACTTTGTTGCAAGAAGAGTGACAAGATGAGCAATTTTGTGAAAGGTGAAAATATTGGGAGAGAGAGAATGAAAGAGAGAAGGAAGGAGTTAACTTGAATGCTCCGGACAGTAAGTGGGGAGGAGAGCAATGGGAGAATAATCAAGTGTTTGAGAGAGGGGACCCACCCCAACTCTAACTTCTCTCTGTCTCTCTCTCTCTCTCTTGCTATAAATTTTATCATCCGTGATTTCCTTTTGCAACAAATACACATTTCATCTGACATAGTTCTAATAGACCCAGTATCTCTTCCTCCCCTCCCTTTTTTCCTCTCTCTTGTTTCTCACCCATACACATCTCTTTTTCCTATTTCCATCCCAATTACTGTAGCTTATCTCTTCCTTATTGTCTTTGTTGCTGTTCCTATAATCCTCTCGTACAGTACATAGCTGGTCTCTGCATACCTGTCGACCTCATTGTAGGTGTAATGTTGTGATTTATACATTCTAATAATCACAGGAAAGCATTAATGCAACCAAACAAAACCTTCAAAACAAAACAAGTTATACAAAGGAACCTCATTATAAAGACCTTTGACATAACGAGGTGTCTGTTATAACGAGGTGACTTCCATGATCCCAAGGATCTTGTAACAAGTTGCCACTGTATTACCAATAATGACAAAGCAACAAACAATAGTCGGATATGATATTCAAATCTATTTATTTTGAAAGGGCATCATAACTCCATATAGTTTTTGCATACACTGTGCAACACACCACTATAATATATCCACATATGGTTTAATTTTCAAGAACAGCTTCTCCAGGCAAAGTTAATCCCGATTAACTTTAAATACAGATGAACACCTTTTAACCCTGACTTGTAAATTGTGCTTTCAAAGAAGAAGAAAAATGCCAGTGAATTGTACAGCTAAAACACAAAAGAGAGGTTAAGTCTTCAATGAGCCGCTTGGTGTAAACTATTCACCACTTTGCGAGTGACATATGACAGGAATATTATATATACACTGGTCCCAAATACCATCGTTTTAAAGAAAATGTACACACACTGAAATACCTTGCATACATAATCAGACAAATATGTTTCTTTTGACCATAACACCTGCTGGGGCCAAAAGGGCTCTAACAAAGGAGTAACACCCTTCTGGCTCTCAACAGGCCAAATTTTAAATGCCTTAGGAAAGAGAGCAAGCGTTTTCGTGCAGATGCATGTACTACAATATCATAGTTGAAGAAACACACAAATCACATTTTTTTATTTTAGCTCCATTTTGGTAAAACACTCATTGAGTCCTGCAGTTGAAAAGAAAAGGAAAAACCCACATGACAAAATAGTCATAGAGAAAAGCACCTAAAAGAATGCCCAAAAATATAAAACATGAGAAGAAATATCAAACAAAGTAACAGATTTAGATATGGTCATAACACAAAATGGAAGTTTGGAATGAATTAGAGATCAAGATACTTCGAAATACCATTGTTTAAAACTCTATCAAGTTCTGTTATCTAGCATGTTTACAATATATTAATCATCAATCGACCAATCAATGTTTGAGTACATCTCAAAAGTCATTCTAAGCTTCTAGAAATAATCTCACACCATATTTGCTTATTTTTTTCTTCATATGTTCTTTGCCACACAGCGGGCTACATGTTGGATAACAATAGGATAAATTAACACCTCATATGCTTTCAGGTTAACGTTCACTCATCATAACATATAAATATGAATACACATTATACTCAAATTGTATTGTCAAACTATCATACATTAATTTAAAAAATCACTTTAGTCATGGAGATATATTAGTGATAATGTGATTATTTTTGGTGCTTTTTGAAAGTGCAATAATATCTGTTAATTTCACAAATGATATAATAGTAGTTATGCTTTGATTGCATTATGTTAACATAATTAAAACATATATACCACACTTAGCATTCAGAAAAGTATACATTCAAGTCAGTAGTTACTATTTAAATAAGAATTATAATAAATTAGTTGGAAAGACATAGGAACATTGGAATAATATGAATTTGCTTTACATGTCTATAAGTGATATCGTGTACTAAAGGAATCTATTGGAAGGGCTAAAAGTGAAAAGAATTTAAGTCAATTTCAGCCATAGAACTTTGTCAAATAAACAATTATAATAAATGAAAAATTATAAGGATTACAGGTTACAAGAAATAACATATTGAAACAGATGACAATGGGCTGTCGTTCATTTGTCAAAGAAAACAAGCAGACCACAGCTCTAAATCTTCATATCCAATTTTTTTCTCTCTAAATCTCATACAACTAATTTGTAAGCACCCAGTTTTTACATCCATAGAGAAAGGAGAGAGAGAGAGAGAGAGAGAGAGAGAGACAAAGATGCATTATCCATCGCTTGCACATCATAAAATGGAAACAGAACACATTTACAAGGCCATAAACTGTGCTTATGTCAGAAAACGTCACCTCTGCTGTTGGTGAATGGAATACACTTGCAATGTTTGCATAGGAATTTTTCAATTCGTTAAGAATCTATGTCACACACAGATAAAAAGCAACAACCATTTTCTTCAATCGACAAGCTTTCAAACCACAGAAATTTGGAAGTTGGAACACACATTATACATAGGCAGACAGTCGCTTCAGTAAGCAATGCAGTGCAATGCTTTAGAAGAAATATTGCTTTTTACCACAAAAGAGTAAGACATATTGTTGCCAGCAATGCTTCAATGAAATCAGTTGCTGCTTAACTGTTTAATAAACAAAGCTATGCTAAATAGTTTGCGATAACAGTTGAGGTGCGCAGCCTCAAATGCAACCTTTAATATCGAAATGTGTCTTCAAAATCGTCACTACCAATAACTTGAATAATGTATACTACAATCAAACCACCTTTAGCGATCACCTGTATAGATTGAAAACCTTCATATCAAAAACACCTGTCTATAAAGACCACATTATTTCTCTTTCCATTGAACAGTGTTTCTCGCAGAAGTCTGCATTAGGGAACCTGTCAAAGAAACCTGTATAAAAAGACCACCTACCATAAAGATTGCTTTTTTTCTACCCAAAGAAGTCTCTATGTGCACAATCTATTGTATAAACCTCTGATCCAACGTATGTTCATGTTGGAGTCGAGGTTCATATCTAGAGACTGACATAACGAACCCCAAGAGAAAAATGCCACACACCACACATCTGCAATTTGTTAATTCTAGGATCAAATAGTCGTGTTGCAAGGGCGATGCTATTGGAATCAAACTGATTTCATTCAATCATAATACAAAAGAAGAGGTTGGAATTGACATGAGAAGGAATGTGTTGCTTGCCACAATGTCTTTGTTACAAATTGGAATTGCATCAACTAATATCTAAAAAGAAAGGGAATGCGAATCTCTTAAAAGTGGAATGAAACAAAACTTGGAAAATATCTGGAAGATAAGCTTTTAGTAAGACGTTTAAAATAATGTTTAAAAGGAGAGCTTTTCAACCTTAAACTTATAAACGTTAATACAAGCCTAGTGTCTCAATTGACACAAGTATGGAGATAACTTTGTATGTTGAATATAGAAGTTTTTATATGCAATGCAGCTGGGCCCCGTAACATAAAACTTAATAGCAATTGACTATATGATTGCTTTTTGCGACTGATTGCATTGATCACAATGTGCAATCAATCACATAATCAGTCCTGCGATCAACTGCTAAGCTTTGTGGTATGGGACCCTGGATGGCTTCTAAAAGTGAAGCTTTAAAAAAAAAAAAATCAATAATATTTGGCATCACAACACACCGGAGTAATACTATAAATAAATACTGAATAAACATCAATCGTGGAAGTGCATTCACAAGAAGAAATAAAACAAACAAACACAGAGTAAGTACAAATCGTAACATCCATATCTATGATTACAGGAATAAAAAATAATAACCATATAAAAGTTAATCATTAAAAATATGCCAGCAAACTTAATGCACACTTAAAAGGTGAAGATTAAATAAACAATATTTTTACACAAAAAGACTTTTGCTGCGAATCAATGTGCAGCAAATAAATAAAACAAACATAAAAATTGAATACTATTTCTTTCAATTTTTTTGTTGGTGATGGGCTAAACAGATGTGCTGTGCAGACACAAAATCCATTTAAAAGTTTATGAATACGTTGTAAACTATCAGTCTTCTAAACTACACCAACAGCAACCATTGCAATAGACTTCAGCCTTACAGTTATATGTTGTGCAAGTAAAAAGAAATACCCTGATAAGGGCTGCACAATTATGCATTTTCTGCTATTCAACTGTAAAATCACCTTTATGGCAATTAACGTCATCCCCAGAAATACCATTTTCTGTTTCTAGAAAGGAAACAGTAGCTAAAGCTTGCTTGCTTACTTTGCCAGCACCGATACAAAACATTTCTTCTGTTAAATGAAAAATTGATAAAAGACTTATGCAGGACATAATTAATGGAATCACTTTATTTTTTCAAATGTTGTGCCATATAATACCGAGATTCAATCAGAGAATCCTCTGGGTGTAAATAAACCCATCAGGACAAGATTTTATCCTCATCAATCAACCTATGCTAAATGATTCCAATCTGAGTTATATTGTGAAATCATTTAGAAAGTTGTTATAACTTCTACTGAACAAAAAGAACAGTGTGTTCATTGCAAATTTGCTAAGCTGCTTTCGTTTACCCGATTCGAATTAATACCAGTAGATCTGAGAGTTTGAGTTGTAAATAAATGTGATGACATATGAAACTAAATAAAGTCACAAATTTTCTCCATAGCATTGTTCTCAAAAATTGGTACATGGAATATTATCGACTTGCAAATATTTGGTCAAAAAAACATTGTAGAATATTAAAAAAGTGACGCTTTCTATAATGCTGTGATGAACATAGTGAACTTCATCAACTGGTGATCTTTTGTGCTTTAGCAAAACTTTTTCTCAAAGTTATTGTATAATTCTGGGACACTGTCATGGCAGACTGGTGATCCTTCCTTCCACAGCAAGACTACATCTCAAAGTGCTTGTATAATGCTGCGACATGGCATTCTCATTATAGACAGGTGATCCTTTCATCCACAGCAAGACTATATCCTAAAGTGTTTGCATAATGCTGTGACACTGTTACCATAGACTGGTGATCCTTTCTTCCACAGCAAGAAAAATGTCTCAAAGTGCTTGTATAATGCTGTGACGTGGCACTGTCATGACAGACTGGTGATCCTTTCATCTACAGCAAGACTATGTCTCAAAATGCTTGTATAGCGCCGTGACATAGGTCATAACAGATTTCCAGTCTGGTCTTTCCAATCTCACCATGTCATCAATGTCCTGTCAAAGAAAGAAGAAGCACATCATTCCATAAACTTACAATTCAAATTTCATCTACACTTTTTTTGCACCTGATATTCTGTCTTTTATACAAAAGAATGTTTTGAAAAATCTCACACTGACTGGACTGGAAGAATCGAGGGGAGGAGGAGAAGGGGTAGGAGGATTCTGTGAGTGAGTAGTTTAAGGAGTGGGATTTCTAAAAGTGGAATTGATCTCAGGGAGAATGAATTACTTCATAGAATATAGGACAGAGAGTTGTGGCACTCCATGGTCGCCATCGTCTCAGGACATGGCACGTAGAGAGAGAGAGAGATTCTGTCTATTGGCTAGATATATTCTTTTCACATTTCCAGACTTATGCGGACAGGTCATCTATGCATGTTAGATCGAATCTTTGACTACTCTCTCTAAATGTATATAAAATAGAAATACTTTTCTTGATCTTTTTTTCCCTCTTTATCTTGAGTGCCACCTCAAGAAAAAGATTTGTTTATGAGACACTGTAACTTTTATTTCTTCTACAGTCAAACCTGTTTAGTGGCCAACTCTCTATAAAAGCCTCCTGTCTGTAGGGGCATTCATTTTGTCTCCCTCAAGAGAGAAATGAGTGTTGTAGAACCTGTCTAGAAAGGCCACCTGTCTACAGTGCCACTTTATTGTTTTCATTGGGTGGCCTTAATAGACAGGTTCGACTGTACAAAGAAATGTAGTATTGTCCCAAATTACAGAACATGCCTAGTTTCTCAATAAAAGAATCATATATCTTTTATCTTTTTTACATTTAAACTTTTACTCCTCCATTTCTTTCATGGTTTGTTTTCATCAAATAAACATTCTGTCAGGGTCAGATCAGATTGCCCTTATGTAACACTAAGCCTGTCCTCATCAGCTTGAGTTTGCCAAATACCCCGCTTATTTAAGTATCCCAATCACAAATTAACTAGTAAATTTGCGTCTTCTTCAGCCCGCCATTGCAATTAGCAGGATATTTGGTCGAGAAAATATCCCAAGAAATCTTGTTCTTGTTTCCAAAATATCCCGCTGTTTAGGAAATAACAGGCTAATTTGCGCTTGTCTGAGCTAGTTTATGATTAGTGTATCAGTCTGGTGAAGATTTTGAGCTTCGGGATAATATCCCCGAGTCTGAAAATAGTGGGTTATTTGGCAAACTCAAGCTGATCAAGATAGGCCTACTCATAGACTTTTGGCTGTGTATCTACATCAAAAGGCAAGGGCAAACACATCACCCCACCCCAATGGCCTTGAAAAGCACTACATCTTACCAAAATGGATGATATCTCTATCGACTCTCCTGCTACAAAGGCCACAGTAAAGTTCCTTTTCTGAAAAAAAGAAAAATGAAGAGAAGTTATAATTTGCATGAAAGAAGGAAAATGAAACCACGATATTTGAATCTGATGCGATTAAAATGTACATTGCAGGAACCCTGAAATAAAAAGATGTCATCAAGCTCAGTTCTGAAGGACTACTGGGACAGAAAAAATTAAAGCTTCTCCTTCCTTAAAGCCTGTCTCTACTAGATTGGCCAGGGGGTTAGACCTCCCTGCAAGGTCACTGATGGGTGGTTATCTCATCAAAACAGCTCTCAATTAACATTAAAAAAGGGATCATGGGGGACCAACAGGCACTGATTAGGCATTGTTTGCTATATAGAGGGCGCAAGTAGCTATAAAAAGTGCAGTAGGGATTTAAGATTCTCATCTAAATTTTCCAGAAAAAGACCCAGAAGCTTTGGAAAGCATTTAGAGAACGTTAAAATATAAGAATTATGGGTAGTGGAGAGCTAGTGGACAACACATCTGCAAGAAATCTGCAATACAACATTTCAACAACATCAAATCTATGAAGGACATTTGTAACAGAAATAAACGTAAACATTCAAAACTCTGAGCTCTGCCTTCAATGCCATCGCATTTAGGGGTACGTTCAAGCAACACTTTTTCACCCTAGAAACATGTTTTTTCAAAGACGTTTAGTTTAAAACATGGTTGCGTTCAAGCGATTTTTCGTCGTTTAAAAATATGAAACGCTGAAAAAGGTGCATTTTGTATAGTGATTCTGCAGAATCAGTGTCGCTTAAAATTGCATGAACAAGCAGAGATCTCAATCTTTAACATCATTATTGTGGCCTGCTTCCAGTTTGGCCGACAGTCGACCATAAACAAATTAAGAAAGCATGCGGCCAAGTTGACCGAAGTAACCATGTTTTTTAACGGCATTTTGATTTGTGATTCATGTTTGTGATTCTAACTTCAAAAAATTGTTTGAACGCACCCCTGCAATACACAATCCGAAAGGGGATGCAGCCGGGAGGTAACAGAGAGGGGAGGTTACAGAGATGGAAGCTATTAAGGAAAGAGATTGATATCTCAAGGAGGAACAGGAAGATGAGGGGATAAAGGAGGTGCAGCCCCTAGGGATTACAACAAGGTCATTAGACTGAATCATGGAGGACATTCTCACTGAGGTTACTTTGAATACAGTCTACTAGAAATTGCTACATGTAGAAAGAGGCGTATCTAGAAGATTTTGAAGTGGGGGATAGGGAATCCTTCCTACATGGGGACGGGGTGGGTGTAGTATCTGGGCAGTTGTACATGCTGTAGCCCATTGCAAATTGTAGTTTTTGATTTGTTCCTGGGCCAATCAAGTTTAATAGTTTGTACACACATCTAAAGAGAAAAACAGTTTCAAGATGTCTGGGCTGAGATAATAGAGTATTCATTACTCAGTATCCATAGCATGCTTGGGTGCCAGAGCCTAACAGATTATGTGACTAAAAATGTGTGAAATATGTGGATTTGCAGACAGCCTTTAAATGGCCTCTAACTGGTAAGCATGAAATAACGCTAAACTAGCTTATCCTGATTAAGGTCTGGATAGGGCAAGTGTAGCTGCTGATAATTTAATTTACTGGACTAAACACCCTAAATATTGCATTGAAATGAGCCTTGGCAAGTGTAGAAATGTAATTAGGGAACAATCATAATGTGTAAAGCATTTTGACCAGTATGAACAAAAAGGGAAAAATTTGGAAACCATTTATCAGAATTAAAATTGTCATTATCATTCTTACTACTCACTTTAGCAACCATCTGTTAAGGAAAACCCTTTGTTAAAGATTGCCACTAGTTTCACTGAACAACAAAAAATGAAATGAGACTTTTCTAACTTTTACAGAAACACAACGAATCTCTCATTGAAAGGGAAATATATGCAGGAGCAGAGAGCTCCAAATTACCTTCACTTGAAGAAAAACAAAAATTTTGAAAGGACATCTCTCTTTCACAATAGCATTCCTAAAGAGCTCTAATCAACAGAAACTAAGTCTATTACCGGTTCAGTTCCCCTTCAAAGGTTTTGTATTAACCGCACGCTAGCTCAAAAGACAAATCAAATACGAGTCTAAATAGTGTTTACCTTGTCTTGATTATTGAGTTCATTCCAGGGTATCATCTCAGGCATGTAGCTGTGTATGATAGCACAGAAAGCAAGTCCATCGTTCCAACTGCTACTGAAGTTCGTCACTTCAACACCCTATCGGGGGGGGGGGGGGGG
>BEXV01000983.1:129988-143673 GCA_003118195.1 Hemicentrotus pulcherrimus
AACTTTATGAAGAATGGGCTAAATTCCTTATCATTTTGATGATTCCAGAACCTTGCAGATGCTAGATGCTAGATGATCAACCTTTTCTGATCGATTCCACAATGTTTCTTTCACAATGCAATCGCATGACCATAACTGGTCTTTACCTTTAACCTAGCATTAGGGCACTTTTATGGAACACAGTAGTTACCAAGGAAAATATTGTTCTTCTGGTATCATTTGGATCTTGTACCCTCTAAGATGAAGGAATACATAAGATTTTGTCAGCTGAGAGCTAGAAGGGCATTAAACCTGTGTATGATATGAATTAATGCTCTTCTGGCTCTTAACATATAAACAAATCTTAGTTATGAATACTCTACACATACAATCATGAATGTGATAATTCAAGAAGAAACCACAGTCTCTAAGAGCCAACATAGCAGGGGGCAACACAATCATAATACTAACACGATTGTATTAAAAGACTTTCACAGAATCAACTTCAGGGCTATTTCAAATTTCAAAACCCTATTGTATCGTCTTTAGACATCAAGTTTGGATCACATAATATGTTGCTGTAATGTTAGCACGTTTCAAAACGTGATGGACAAGGCAATTGATAGTGAAATTGCCTTAAAGGGATCCGGATTTACAAATTTTGAAAACCGTTCGCCTGACGGTTTTCATAACACTACAGTCTATTGGGGAAAACGAGTTTGGTAAAACCGGTCACTCAAAGATTTTTTAATTTTTTGAGGCACTTCTTGATCATTTTGAAGCGCAATTTTTTTAGGTCTTCAATATTACACCATATCACAGAGTGACACTAATAACATGTAGGGCCGTGTATCTCCGACTTTAACATTGTTAAACGATCCCTTTAAATCTTTTAGAGAGTCTTTATGATCACACTTACAATTGATGATCATTGACTATATTACATGCATGACACTTTGAAAGTTGATAATCATTGTATTACTGTTGAAAGCAAAAGTGAAAGTGAATTGATCATACATTACACATCATCTCTAACATGTGACTATGGCTGAGCTGAGCAATGTTTTGCCTCTTTGCAGAAAGTGCATGTGTCATGTGGTGCAAGCAAATCAATATCATAATATCCGCAATGTTTACTATCCTGAATCACCAACAAAGATTGCATCTGGTGATTAGCAGTATTTATTTACTTAATCAGTTACAACTGTATCAAATTACAATCTAGTGGGTGATGTTACATAAACTCTTATAGATTTCCCTTTTTAGGAAATATGTGTCATGAAATATGAAGTAATTCTGAGGGTTTCTGTGTACATGACCATGAGAAAGATACGCAAGAGTGAGAGGTTTTTTAGTTCTAAAATGATCAAAATATGTTGAAATATGTTACATGGTGAAAATGAATTCAATTTGATGCTTTTTGTTTTACAAAGAACAACTAAAATGCATAATGTTTCTACTGCCATGAAAATTGAAGAAAAAAATCATAGATAAAAAAACGTAACATTTTATCATCGAAAGTAAACAACTGAAAATTTGGTAGCAGTATGTATACAACTACAAAAGGAACAGTATCTGTAGGCCTTCATGTAGAAGTAATATTTCAGTATCAGCAGTATAATAATATGTCTCACTTTCCTTACTTCCACATGTACAATTGTACATCTGTATGAAGAGTGTAGGGATCATAAGCTCAGATTCACCTCATTCTGAAAAATAGTCCTGTACTACATGTACAATCAGACAGATCTACTGTAGATATACATGTAGGGCTGACCACGGATTTCTACATTCATTTTTGTATTGTAGTATTGATGATAATCTTGCATTTGTTCTTTTTATTGTATTCATGGCCTTCCAAGCTGATCTTCATAAAGACGAGGGATTTGATTGCATTTAATCAGATTACGCTAAGAAGGAGGTACAACACCTCTGAGTGCAAATCTTGCCAAAAAAAGAAAGAGGATAAGCAAGAGGAATGACAACAAAAATTTGGAATACATTAAACACTTGATCACCTATGCTGGCTAATGTATTGCATTATCATGCCAAACTGCGTTAGAGGCTCTAGATACTTTGAACAGAAAAGAAAAAATCCTCTAAGGGTGATTTTATCAACCCTTTTCTGGCCTAGAATCAGCTTTTTTCAAATGTGTTTTAGGCAAATTTGCATGGTGATAAACGCAACCCTGTTTTAGTGGGGTCGATATGTACATGAATTGTATAGAACGCTGTTTCTGAGTGGCAAAAGATGATCAACGCACCCTCTATCATACCTACTGTGTTTTGCACTCACGAGTGTTGTTAGAACCCTATTTATAAAGTATGTCATGTCAAACCAAATTCACAAAATAGTCTGACAATCAAGCAGGTGAATAGGGGAGGGGTTGGGGGAGGGGGTGAGGGAGGGGTGGTGGTGGGGCTTTGCTGAAAAGCCTTTGACAATTCATGATTGGCTGTCAGATAATTTAGAATCAGGGTGTCACATCCCCAGATACCTTTCAAGTGACACCCCTGCTAACAATTAACTTAACTTAGCTGAATAATCATATTGTTATGTAATATGCAGTTATGTAGGTTTACCATAACATGGACCATGGCAGCACTTACATGTATAGTAAAGCTACATTTGATTTTACAATCCTATGTGAGTAGGTAGAGGCATTTGATCTTGCAGTGAACGTTGATCCAGTATAAATCACAGGGGTAGAAGAATATTTCATAATGAGAGCTGATTATTGATTTCTCCACGGCTCTATGTTTTGCAATGCCTCCAGTGTTCAGATGTACAATAGATCGAGGAGCAATCACACACATTATACATACATGCATGATTTTCAAGGGTCAGCTATTGATGAGTGATTCCTAAATTAACTACTGTATATGCTGCATTACTGCTTAAAGTGAAACAAAGATGCCATCCGGTTAATATAATATGGAAAGAACACACTGTTTATCAATTCAATCAATTCTCATTCCTGGCCAGTTAATATTGTCTTTCAATTTTGTCAATGCCAAAACACCCATGTAGATATATATAGTATGCACAAGTGTACAACTAGTAACCTTCTTGCATACAAGAAATTAATGAAAGTCTTAGCAATGTCGAAACACACTTCAAATCAAATTGTATGTTGAGAGCCAGAATGGCATTAACTCCTCTTCTTTAACACAGATATAATGTCTTTCAGGATCTAAATCTATGAAATCAAATTATAAACTTCTACTTCTACTAAATTTTCAATTCATCAACAAAACAAAATTACTGCATTAGCTATTTTCTTAAAGGCCTTGCCTAGAATCTGAACAAACTAAAGATACATATATTTCAGTTGTTCAGTTTTTGTTGTGAGGTTTTATATTTGTGAAATCATATGAAAATGACAGGTGCATGAACATTGTACAGCCTAGAGGTACATTTCATGAAAATTAATCCATAAGTTGTACATGCACCTGTCATTTTCTTCTGGTATTGCAGGAAAAAAACGACTTACAAAAATGTACATCTAGTTGGCTCTCACGTTAAGTAAAATGCCAATTCTAACAACCTACAAACAATATGTTAATACACCTACTAGAGTATACTCACAAGTCACAATGGCAGTCTGCCCTTGGTACCAGTATGCAAGCTCCTGTATGAAACGGTATGCCTGCCCAAGTACAAGTGTAATGCAAGTGGCCTAGCTAGCTAAGAGCTGTTCAACTAATCCACTTTAATACAGAGGACCTCCCCGTGAGGCAAAGGAACCCGGCAATAAGAGGAATTACTCTACGGCTCACAGTTGGAAGGAATTAAGACGGTGCGATGGCTGCTCTTCGAGCCTGAGAGACGTGTTTCAAGGCAAATCCACCTGCAGTTTAATACATGATGTAGCATACGGCCCTCGATCTTGCTATCCATCATAACATTGTTCGTGGAATCATGTGTGCTATTATTATAATGGGCTGAAATATGCTGCACACCCCACCAGCTGAATTGTCCCAAAACATAATTATGCAGTAAATTAAAAGGTAAAAATTGTTCAGTTGAATTTCTGGAAAATTATTAACCAACATTCTCATTGCCCCAAGGTTAGTGGTAGTTTTGTTTCCTGGAAAAATATATGCCAATGTTCTCATTGCCACAAGGTAATAGATAGTTCTTTTCAGTTCAATCATATATACCGGTACCTGTACATATTGGTTTTGGTTCATGGTTATTACCCTTTTCTTTAGTATCAAATATGTACTTTACATGTACATGTAAGTGCAGGTACATTAGACCGACATTAACAAAATGTGGTGTTAAACTTATGGACTGTCAGGAAGGCCTACATGTACTTCCAGAAAATCAAATACTGTTCCTCTTAAACATACACTGTTTGTGTAGACCCCACTCAAATAAGACTGATTTGCATACTTCTACTGAAATCAGCATGATCTCTAAATAAAAAATATTTTTTATAAAAAATTTAGTTAAAAATCACCAACATTAAATCTCTCAGTCTTGAGCCAAGACCATGGAGTGTTAGTCATCCATGGGGACTCCCTGGTGTCAAGCCTGATTATTATTATTCTACTCAAGAAAAATGTGACCTACTACTGACCCATCAAGATCAGAGGGTAGCAAGCAGTGGCAGCAAGAGCAGTCTTACCAGGGCTACTCACACCTGAACCTAGCTGTGGAAGCACCGACAGTTGTCCTTGTTCTTTCTACTCTGCAGGGAAACTTAATTCATGGGAGCTGTGAAAAATTTAGCTCTCACAAGCTCCAAAAGTTCTCTGGTATTAAAAATATTTTTAAAAAGAGCTCTGGTATTTCAATAACTATGTTAGGAAATTGGACTTCTACAACACAAATCCTAAAAGAGCTCCCACAAACAGGTAAGTAATTTGTTTACACTGGATGGGGGAGGGGGCAGAATAAAATGGGGTTGGTAAGCCCNGGGAGAAAAATCTCTGTAAAGCCAGGTTATTTTTCTCCTAGTCAGGAAAAATGTGACCCACTATTGACCCGTCAAGATCAGAGGTAGGAACAGCAACAGCAGTATTGCCGAGGCACACCTGTACTTAATTGTGGAAGCGCTGACATTTTGTCCTGTTCATTATACACCATATATGTATACATTAGGGTTGGAAAAAGGATAGGGGTGGTAACAGCCCTCTAGATTCAAAACTAATCCATATCTGCTATCATCATTTTCCTCCTATTTCCATCCTTATATGCCCTACGGCTATTTATGGAATGATAATTGACATATTTTGAGTTGATCCCCGGGAAATTTTGGACTCTGACATTCTTTCCTGTCCCAGCAGCTACTGGGTGGAGTACTTTCACTCTTGGGAAGTTCAGAATTAAACTAGATCTACTTTATGCAACGCATTACATTACTAAAGTAGACGGTAGGCCCTGTTCACATAATTCACCACAGGTTCAGTCTGAGGCTAGTAGGGTGTGTTCTCATACTGGCAGCTATTGGGCAGAGTACTTTCATTCCCCCTGATGAATGTAAGTGTGAAGTAAAGAAGTGAAGAATTAAGAATATGCTTCAAGTAACACATTATATTAATATAGCAGACGGTAGGGCCTGTTCACATAAATCAAACGGTTAAGTCTGAGGGCTAGTATGGTGTGTTCTCACACCAACAGCTCCTGGGTAGGGCAATTTGATTCCCCTTTAGTATATGGGACGTTCAGAATTAAAGATCTGCTTCATGTAACGTAACAAACTTCCATCATAGACGGTAGGCCCTGTTCACATAGTTCACATAATTCACACCAGTTCAGTCTGAGGCTATTAGGGTATGTTCTCACACCAGCAGCTATTGGGCAGAGTACTTTCACACCCATTCATACAGGTACATGAAAGTGGGAAGATAGCATTAAAGATCTGCTTCATGTAACATAACACACTACCATCGTAGATGCTAGGCCCTGTTCACATCGCATCAGTTTTGTGTGAAGACAAGTTCATATTAGGGGTACAAGAGGAGTAAATCTGGATTCAGTGCATACTCAAGTAAATACATGTATGAACACACAATCGCCATCTCATGATCCGCAATTGGTGCAGACTTTTTGATCTGCCTCAAGAATAGAATTCATTCTGCAATTAATATAAATGCTACGTTTTGTGTACAGCTCTATTGCATGTACACGTACAGTAAGCCTACAAACCCTGCCTCATATTTTGAAATTCTCACATCCTTTCATAAACATTCTCAGGAATTATCTAGGTCATTCCATTAATTTCCGCTCTATATGCCAAAATTCTACATTCAAATTTAGTGTCCAACAAAAACTAATGTACCATGTACAGGTTTTTGAATGATATTAATAGGAAATACTTGTTATCATCATTACCATACCACACGTTTCCCTAACTAATATTATGCAAACACTCATAAATGCTGAACAAACATATTTTGACCCAAGAGTTTGTAATTGCTAGGCAATTATGTTTTTATGAAGGCTGCTGGGGAAGCCACAATGGAAATAATAAAGTACATGTACAATGTGATTGTACATGTTTCATCATCTGTGGTGTTTTCGTTTGTTTTATTTAATAATAGTTAATAATAGTTTGTCCTTATATGGCGCATTTCAGAACCGCAGGCCCTCTTAATGTGCTTTACAGATATATGAGATATATCTAAAAAAACATACATTTTCTAGATTTACCATGTAGAAAATAAACCTTATCTCTACCATTAAAGATATCAACAACCAAATAACTGATCCTTGAATATTTCTAGAATCAATGCAATGATGTAACTGTAATAATATATATCAAAACCACAAACACTTCAATGTGGTGAACTATTTAACTAATAGAAATATTAAAAAGGTCTTTTATATTACTGTTATTAAGTTGTTTTCCTAGAAGCAAATTGCTATGAAGAAAAAAAGAGGGTTACATGTTGTTTTAAAGAATTTCCTTAATGGTTTCCATATTAAATTCTGTGTGTTTGTATTAAGAACTATGGTGCTTTTTACTTTTATTACTTCTGAATAATAATAATTATTATTGTTGTAGTTGTTGAAGTTGTTATTGTTATCATCATTATTATTGTAATTAATAATGATTTGGCTTGAAACAAATCTATTCTACGGAACATGGTGTATAAATCTAGACTACAAGGGCTATACAACTGTCTGGTTTATAACACAGAGTACAGACCTACAAATGTCAAATGTACACTCTAATAAAAGTGAGCCACATTTGGACACAACCGAGCACATTTCAGTTTTTCTCCTAAAATAGCGGTATCTTGAAATGTTTTTTCCTATCTTCTTTGTCCAAAAGGAAGTACTTCAACCAAACGATTATTCGTCTGCCTCCCACTCCTACTGTATGTCTAGCCAGCTACGATAGGACAAAAGTCAGTGGTTGGTCGACTGGACAATGAACTGGTCATTCAATATGCATGTCTACACATGGTGGAAGAGGTAGGAAAGGGAAAGTCATAACACCTCTTTCAAAAGTACCATAAGTGACAAAAATGCAAACAAGTAGGAAGCACTTAAGCTCTGGAAAAGGTCCATAGAGCTCAGGAGAACTTTTAACAAAAAGTTCTAGTGAAGGAAAAAAAACATGAAATTTCTGAGAGAAAATCAATTAGAATTCCTGTGAACACAGAGCAATTATTACCTTTGGTTCAAAATTCGAAAAGTATACATACAACTAATATAAGTCTAGTTGTAATAGGCTGAACACGTTGAATGAGTTGTGAAATTTACATCTTTAGATGTGGCCCTCAAATAAAATTTCTGTATGATAACCTGAAGTACGATATAAGATATTTTGCAGATACTTACAGATGTATGTTACAATGAATGTTTAGTGTCAAGTATTAGATCCTGTTGTAATTGTCAGCCTTATAAACAAGGAGTAAATAGTCTGCTCTCCAACATTTAGCCGTTTCCTCCTGCTGGAAAACAAGTCCGTTTGGAACCTCCTGCCTTGTGGACGATCGTGCAATTTAAAACGTGTGTTTACCCGAGTGAGCTTTCCACTGGTAATGATTTATACCTGCCTTTAAAGGTATCCTAACCACAACCCCATTCTACACCACATCTGATCCACCGACATATTGTTCTCACTGTTATTAATTTGTGTCAATATGTACAGTGTAGGTGTGTTGTCTTTGGTGTACAACCCTAATTCTAAATATTTTCATATCTATTATGAAGGATTTTTATCCATTATGGAGAAATAAAGAGACGCAGAAAAAAAAGTTTCGGCAGAAGGAACACTCAACACTGTCATTGTCTGGTAGTAAATCTATCTGATTATCTTCACCTTTGACAGAAAATCTGACCTCCGAGAATTGGGTCACAACGATCAAAAAACTTGTATGTCAGGGTGAGAGACTTGAAGAGCTTCAATCCGAGGCAACTGATGAAAAATGGAGACAAAGAGCAACTTGTATGCTTTTGTTCAGAGGAGCGCTTTTCATATTTTGTATGGCAAATAAAAAGGGTTGCCCCAAAGATATTTTGAAGTATCTTATAGGTAATTGCCCTTGGTTTCAATCCTTTTTACTAGATGAACTCATGAACCCCCAAATATGTGGCCCATATATGGTGAAACAAAGCAACTGGGACCAAAACATTTATACATAGTTGTTCAATTATAATCTCTTTTAGATCAAGTTTTGGAAAAATTGCACCTAGGCCTATGTACACAGGAAAACTCATTTTTCGCATTTCACATAATACAAGGGACATGTATAGTTCCGTACTATTTTGGGGACTGGATTCGAGTATAAATAAAATAAATAAGTGAGTAAATAAATACAAAAATAGATACATGTAAGTAAATAAAAACATACAGTAAGAAAGAAATACTTTTTGAAAAAAGAGGGTGGGAGATTTTAAAGGACAAAATCTTAATCCAGAATCTGTGACTTGCTCTAAATAGCTGCATCGATGGCACTTCCTCCCTCCCCTGGGACGTTGGTGAATATTTTAGGACTGGGTTCGTTCCTGACTGAAGGTTGGCTTTGGCTAGAGTTCAAGAGGAAGGGTAATCCTTGGGATAAGCTGGATCTCATTTGAGACTGGGATGACAAATCATAAATCATCATCAACTGTCTATTCACTGTTTGATGTGCGAAAGATGCCTACAATGTGCTTGTAGTGCCACTGAGTTTTATACCTACATGTACATGTACCGGGTACATACACCTGTAGTATACAAGAATGCTCTGATATTTTTATTGATTGATTGGTTCAAATTTATTCCATTCCATATCAATTGTTTGCACAATAAAGAACATAGTTGACAAAGTAAGTTCAAAACTATGAAATGAAACAGGAACCTACTGGAAAGCATAGCTTGTTTTTGTAGGTTCCCAAGAATAAATATAATGTGAACCTATTTTAATAAACCAATTTAAAGTGTCTTTGATTGACAAGTGCCCCCCAAAATACAAGTTCCAATGTATTTCTTTTTATCCATTGTCATTCTAAAAAGGAACAGATTATTAGTGCCAAGGTTCTTTATTGGAGGTGTTGCAGCTTACACAATGCTCTAATTATGGTTTTGGAGGACAATCATCTCGTATTGTAACCTAGGAGGTGCTTGTGGGAGTGTTGGGTTTCCATGACAAGTGAAAATATGACATTGGGTAAAGGTGAAAACATAAACAAAGGCTGACTGACATGCGATACCTGAGGACCACACCAGCTCATTGTACCAAGTTTGTAAACAAATTGTCATGTGCACCACTCACACTTTCAGTGGTTAAAGACACTTCCAAGTATACACTTAATATGTAAAAGCTCTTACAAGTACTTGACATTATTTTCATGTACCCGGTACTCATTTTTGTGTTGTATCACTAGGCCATTGGCAATTATCCCACATGAAAACTTTGTAGCATCGTCTACGACAATAATAGGACATGAAGAAGAAAGTCCACCTTCTACAGCTGTATGAACCAGGGAAAAAATTAATATTTATTTTTAGGGGGCTACTTTTCAAGCTTGCCTGAATGAATATAACATTCTAAAATTTGTTTTACATTGAACTATATACAAATTTATGGGGGCTCTTTTCTGATTTTCGGGGGCTCTTTTGGGCATTTCGGGGGCTAATTCGCCCCGAGCCCCCGTGTATTTTTTTCACTGGTATGAACCTTCATTGTTTATTTGAATTCTAAGGTCTCTCATACAATTTACATACACTGTACATGGATTTGGCATATGGTGCATGTACATTGTTCTACTGTGACCGTGTCCCATCAAGAGCAGTTTCAATTTCATTAGTAAAGGTCATTTGATAACAAATTCCCGCTGAGAAATAAAAGCTTTTGCACTCTTAAGAATAGTGTATTTTAACTGCCAAGCCTTGAAAACTTTAATAGTAAAATTTTAATCACTTCCTCCCACATGAACGCAACAAATGAAAAATTCTGCTAACTCCCTCTTTTCTTTTAGCTGTGAGCTTAATGCTGTTTTGGTCTACATTCTTTCGTGTTGGAATCAAATTATTTCTTTCTCCATCTAGGGCATTTGCCAAATGATTTTGATTATCGTATGATGGCCCCCGCCCCCAAGGAAAATTACTTGGACAGGTAAGCGAAAATACAACACATCGATACCTGTCGATCTGGAAATTCACTTTAATCTTCAACAAAACCAAGTGGGCACTCCTTTTTCACTCCATAAACAGAGCCAACATATAAACATATTGTCGAAAATCCGAGTAGAAAATTGAAGGCCTAAACATGCATGCCAAAAGATCTGCATGAATGCTTATAGGTACTTGCAGTATGTCAAAATAACTCATGTCAATGAGTCAACTGGAATTTGTGTTCCGTCGTATACAGTATGTCGATTGAAAGTAAGTACATGTATTGTACATCGCCTGTTAAGAGCCAGAAGGGCATTAACCTTTATTTTATCGTTCAATTTATAGTACTATTCACGAGTTTAACACAGTCATAAAAGTAGCTGAATTTTTATATAATTTGACTGCAAGCATACAAAGAAAATTGTTTAACAATGACTACCGGTACTTCTTCATAAGGGAAAGATCGACATTCACTTTCATTAAAAATATGACAATTTTGTTAATAGCTGGAATAAAATGACACATTTGTTTTATTTGCAGTACCAAATAAAGAACACTTAAATCACATTCCACCATTACTAAAAAGTGGACTTTTTTCCAAACCACTGTCGTTTCCACTCCTACAAATGTATATTCTTGCTCCTCATCACAATTTATACCAAATTTTAACATTCGATTTTGTATCTTTAGTACATCTTGAAAAAGCAGTCCAAAGTAGCATTGATGCATTAATGAGCTATACCGGTAGCCTTGTAGCATAGCAGCTGCTCATGAAAGGGAAAAAATAAATGCCGGCTTCGGAAGATGGTTGCTGGATCTTTTTTTGAAAATATTGTCATGCCCTATTTAGATAATTTAATCTGGCACGTTAACAAATTCCGGGGGGCTGGTGCAGGGGTGCAATGCTGTCACATCGTTACATGACTCATTAGTTACTAATCAGACCATGTTCATAATAAAGAGGTAATATGCCAAATGGCATTTGGGGATACAAGGTTTTGTAAAAGGCTACTACTAAATGAATAAAGAATTTTGTAAATTATAAATATGATACGAGTTAGAAAACCTTCAAAAGAGCTATCCTTATGCATACATATACTGTACATGTACACAATGTACATTTACTTGGAATTTCATGTTTAGATGATTGTTACATCATACAGTACACCCCCTGTATCTAAATTTACCATGCACCATTTCTCTTTACCGATATATTCTGTTCAGTTGCCCATTCATCCCCTCCCTTTTATCAAGTATGAAGAGCTGTAATACAGTAAATAGATGAAATAACTGTACAACTAAAAATTAATTTTAAATGTAATACAGAGTAGTAATTTCAAATGTAATACAGAGTAGTAATATCAACTGTTTTTCATACCAAATGTGTTTTCATGACCCCATTAGTATAATCAGAATTCCAAATGAACCATATGTTCTCTGATCAATAATTTGGGGCTTTAATTTTCATTTTTATTTCCACAGATTCATAAGACAATATAAATTACAATCTAATATAAAAGTATTAAAACAGAAGATGAACCTGCAGAGGGGGTGATAAAAAAAACCACAGAGGCTTACGGTGGATCATCCCTTGCATGAAACTACAATATTAAAATGACACAGCTTAAAAAAAAATCATTATATGATAAACACATACAAAAAATATGTACTATGTGCATGGGAGCCCTGTTTACTGACTTAAAATATTGATGGTAAGTAATACAATGTATTTTTAGGGTCTGTATCCTCAATGTGCCTGTGAAAGTCAATCTCTGGTGTAATGGACACTATTATTTTCTTTTAATCTCCAAACAGAACAAATTGGAACATACCAACTGTTTACATGTACCATGTAAGATAAATATTGGGAAAAGAAAATGCAAACATGACTAGGAAAGCAACAAAAGGATAACATGCTAACTTGACCTAAGCCTCATCATTCATGTTGTCAGGCAGGTTCTTGAAGCAACAAAAAAACGTCATGAATACTTGTCAAAGATTCATTAGCGAATGAATGACAAGTATTTCTCCGATTGACAAGCTTTCAACAAACTCATTTCGACAATCTCATTGCAACATGCAATGAAATGCTTCTTCATTGTTGCAAATACACCTAGGTATGTGAAATAGTTATCCACTCGTCTGCTTTTTCTATTTTTACCCCTTTTATTGATAAGCACTCGTCTGAGAAGCAGGTTCTCAAAAGTATAGACCAATTCAGCATTTCAAACTTTTTCCCTCTTGAATATTCTTACTTTCCCCCTTTCGAGCAAGTCACAAAGTAAACATTGATTGTGTCTGGGCCAGCACCTGGTAACTAAGTCCCCTATCGCTGTTCTACGCACACAATGCCATTTCTGATTCCTCTTTGTATTTCATACACTACTTTGGTTACATGTGACATATTGCATTCTATACCCCTTTGTAAACAGAACTTCCATCAGCACGAAAAATAGAAAGCTATTTTCGCTTTCAAACAGTTTGTTAAGTTCTACTTTTCATCCTGTTGTAAAGGGAAATCCAACCATTGTAACAGGTTGCATTGTGTGAAAGCTGTGAGATGTGTGGTAGTGAAAGTTCCAAAGAAATTGGATGTATACATTTATACAGAGAAAGCTTTGTACAATGTAGATACATATGTACATACCAAAAAGCCGATCTACATGTGAAATCTTGGATTGGTGAATTGGCCTTCTGATGAAAACGCCATTGGGGAAAACTGTTTTTATATGTACAGGCGAATGGGAGTGATTGAACATGTTTTTTGAATATTATATGCCGGGAGGCAACCCCTTCACTTCCATCTATTTACAATTCAGTCTAAATACTACCGAATGTCCATGCTGCCTGCACTCTTACAATGTCCCTCGTTTTTTTACACTTCATGGGGTAGACTGCTAAGCTCTGTTTCATTGACAATAGTCAAGAGCTATTCTTAGTACACCCAGAAGAGTTGACGTTTTAGGTGACCAAGCGCAGACATGCAACATACATTTGTGCATGCATTCCACTCAGTTTTCAGAGCCAACATGTCTACTTTATTAGCAACAACTAACGCATTGCCCTTCCAAGATATCTCAGAATGGGTATATTTTAATTCCCTGCCTTTTTTTTCTCCTTTTTTGTTTGTTGTCCAGAGAAATACGT
>BEXV01000984.1:8952-22884 GCA_003118195.1 Hemicentrotus pulcherrimus
ATTTTTACGTATTTTAAGATGCAAAATTGATTGCTTCTTACCCTGGTTTATTTCTGTGACTAATTAGATGATTCATATTATGTACTTTACTTGTGAATAAAGATCTTGAGTTGGTATCATATTTTCTTCTTTAATACAACAATGAGATTACAGGTTTAGTAACATTGATAAATATATTATTGTTCAAGGCTGTTCTACTGACTGGGAAAAAAAAATGGTTGGGGGTGCCAAGCAAGTAGTAGAAAATGTATATTATTAGATCACAGTGCAGTACATTTCATTAAAAGGAGGTGTAGCATTGCAAATACTAGTTAACAACTTTTGGACAACTGCACGTAAACGAATGGACTTGATTTAAAGTCAGCGAGCGCTAGCGTTTGTGAAACAGACCAAAGTTTTCCTCACTCGAGTTTGTTTGCGTAGGTTGCACGCACGTGAATACTGAAATCTCGTCTTCTGTAGTCATACTATACCAGATTGGCACCAAAAAAAGACAAGGGAAAAAAAAAATAGTCTAGTCATGCTACACCCCCTTTAAAAGAGTCAAGTCCAACTTGTAGTGTCCAATTTCTTGATTTTACCCCTCTTCCACAGGTTGTTTGCTACCGGTATCTCAGGGTCACACCCTCTTCTGGTCTCCTACACTGCCAAGCATGGAGATAACTGCAAGATGTGTCTCTATCTATCCACATCCAACAAGGAGATACTGCTGTGGAATACTGCAGGTAGATAGGAGAACATGTCCTTGAAATAATTTTACGCCTTCCAGGCCATTGTTACTCCAATCTGCTATTTGAGATGGTTATAATGACCATGTATTGATAAAAGGAGTAACAAATATATATATATACTAGACAACGGAAAGTTGAGAGATAGTAATAGGGAAGACAAGTTTGAGAAAAGAAATATGGTCGAACCTTTACTTCAGCTCATTTTGATAGTTAACAGCACATCTTAATAATTGCAGTCACTCTTCTGATGGCATTCAAATTATGTAGAAATTTAGAAATAAATATCACGTTTTCTTTTTCTCATCAAGATGACATGAAGGCAGGCGAGCAACCCATGAGTACCTATGGCCTGAGACTCTCTGCCCTGGTTGACCATTCCACTGTCC
The DNA here is from genome assembly GCA_003118195.1 of Hemicentrotus pulcherrimus. Classification (NCBI taxonomy): domain Eukaryota; kingdom Metazoa; phylum Echinodermata; class Echinoidea; order Camarodonta; family Strongylocentrotidae; genus Hemicentrotus; species Hemicentrotus pulcherrimus. The sequence goes on from BEXV01000984.1 coordinate 10,070, forward strand.
CTGACTCCATCAAGTCCTCCGATCCCACCATCTTCTCTCCTCTGGTTGGCACGTGTCATAAGATCCTCCAGGATGCATCCTTTGGTATTGACAGCTCGGTGGTGCCTACCCAATGCTGGGTGACAAGGTGAGGTTTCCGAAGGGATCATCCAGAGTCCCTTGGTGCAATGTGTTTCTGAAAATACTATCTAGGGTTCCATGGAGCAGTATGCTTGATGAGATCCTCTAGGATGCACTGTTTAGTATTGACAGCTCGGTGGTATAAAATTATCTAAGGTTCCATGGAGCGGTATGCTTTATAAGATCCTCTAGGATGCATCAAACTCAGTCATGTTTGTGTACTTTTCTCTTCTGGCAAATTAATGCTATGTAAAATATACTGCAATGACTTTATTGAGTTTATTCAAATTTTTTTAATTCTTGTCTAAAATAATAAAACCATGCTTAATATCAAGATTTGATTATGGACCACAGTTTATTTTATTCGGCATAATCACATGACAACTTTCATAAGTCTTACAGGCCTTTCTCGATATTGACTTTCAATTATNCTTTTCTCTTCTGGCAAATTGATTTTTCTGCAAAATCTACTGCAATGATTTTATTGAGTTTATGCAAAGTTTATTTAATTCTTGTCTAAAATGAAAAACCCATGCTTAATATAGAGATGTGATTATGGAGCATACTTTATTTTATACTTTCATATGTTTTACAGGTCTTTCTCTATATTGACTTTTAATTATTTTTTACGATACAGGAACTACCTAGTACCCGAGTCTGTCCTTAACGCTGGCGCTAAGATCACAGAGATTGGTTTGCTTTGCTTCTCAGCAGCTCCCGTTGACTCTTACTCAGTCAAGATTGGAGAAATCAAGGTTAGTAACAACAACAGACATCGCAAATCCATGTTCCATTGATGGGAACTATTTTCTATCACCTCATATTTGATCAGTTTGACATATAAGAAGTATGTTCAAGACTTTAGTTCATTGTTAATGAGTTTAAAAAATTTTTCGAAAGCAGGGACCAGTTCATAGAAACCGTCATAAGTCTAACTTCTTGACTATCCCAATGAAACGCATGTTAATTCTATAACACAAGTTTCAATGGGATAGTCAAGAAGTTAGACTTATGACAATTTCTAGGAACGGGTCCCAGTAATCCATCATGTTATTTACACTCTGGAAGCATGGCTTTGTTATACCATCTATATCCTTGAAGAAACATAGATGGTATGTAACTTGTATTGATGATGTTATCAATAAATGAATGTCATATCTTGTTTTAAAATGTACAATGAACAAGGGTAGACAATGTTTTTTATATTTTTTGAACAGTTTCGTCAAACATCTGTTACTTATTCTGCTTGCATAGTGTAGAGAGGACATGCGAGACCTAACAATCATTCACTTTGGAAAAAAAACTCTATAAATATTTGTTATTTCCAAACGCCAGATCGTTGACCCCGGATCGCTTCGGGACCAAACACAGCAGGTAACCGACCTATCCTGTCAGGACGTTACCTGGCATCCACCCATTGCCAATGTCGTGGACCCCCACACCGTCGTATCCCTCTGCGCCACGCTGACCTGGTCCTACCCCGCTGGCCTGGGCCACCACTTTGACATCTACTGCTCCGGCATAGAGCGCGACCCCAACCAGAGCCGCGCCGTCAGTAAAAGCGATAAGCTGTTCGTCGGAAGAGCTCACTCTCACAGCTTCCGTGTGTGTCATCTGCTCATCCCGAAGATAGAGAACGAAGGCCAGAAGGACTGCATTGAGTTCTGTGTGCAGCCAACAACGAGGGCGGGCTTCTCAGCACCTCTACTCGATGTCTCCAGCTGCAAAGTGGTGTACTCCAAGTAGTCTGGGTGAGGCGTAGATTTTCTTTAGAATGTATTTGGGGAGTTTCAGTCACTGCTGAATCTTTTTTGTGATGATCATGGTTGTTTGAACAATACTTTTGGCGAACATTTCTTTTATTTGCAATAAGATACACAGTCCCCACTCACCCTTTTCTGTGTATGTTATTTTTTGCAGCAGCTATTACCATGTGATTAATGCAATCTGTGATCAAATTGACAGTTATTACTGACTTATTCTTGATGAGAATATGGGTATGGCTCTGTTCAAGTCTTCAAGTCATCCTGAAAGTGAGCATCAGATAAAAATCAGTATATTGTCTCTCATTCTGACCTAAACAGGAAGCCTTTTCATTGCTAGATAGTTGTAGCCGTGGTTGGCAGCATTATAGAGCTATGTTTAGGACAAGAGTTTCATGTATTGACGTTAGTTTGTTGTCTTGCTGAATGCTATGACTGATCCAACAACAGCTGATCTGGGCTTTCCTCCATCAAAGATATAGTTAGGGATAGGGTTGCAATTGCATCTTGAGTTAGGTTTAGGGTTAGAGTTAGGATTAGGATCATCCTAAGTGTTCTTTCTAAGGTTGAGGTTAGGGATTCAGTTAGTGTAAGTCATTAACTATGGAGCAATTTTAGTTGGAGCATGATATACAACGATCACTTGACATGCCTCAAAATTGTACGTTTCTCTTATTAAACAGCAGGTTTATTTGAATCTACATGTATGTGTAGGTTTTAGCGATGTGTTATGTATGTATATGATTTCCTTTATTTTATTGATCTATGCATTCAATGAATACATTCCATACTATATTTAAGTTGTCTGGATTATTTTTTTTTTTATTGTGTTGAAAGTACAAAAGATTCCAGTACTTCTGTGAACCCCAATACTTATTTTGTACACCAATTTCACCAATCAAATTTGCAATCTTTCTTACTTCGTCCAAACTTTCCATTTATTGAAAAAAGTAAAAGAGAAAGAAAATGATAGATTTATCCCATCTGTAGTATATAATATCTATTCCTATTTTTTGTCAATATTACAAAATGTCTTGTATCTCTGTATTTGTGATGGGAGCATAGCTAAAATTAAATCCAATCCAGCATTTTCAAAATGTGCAATGAACATATATGTTGAAAAGGGATTTAGAAGATAACTTGAATGAGGTATTTTTGTTCATGGACTTACTGTTACTTTTGTTTACTATTGTTCACTCGTTGAAAGATGTACACATGTAAGCAAGAATGTGTCACTCTCTAGGCCATTAATTTTTTGCAGAGTTTTAATCTTCTTTATGTAAATAATGAATGTGATAATTTACAAATGCCAGTAGTTGACCACAGCAATTTTGATCTCTCAATTGATAATATTCAATTACCATAAATGTAGCATGCAGGGATGCCAGTTTTTAGGCAAAAGCATGAATTCAGACCCTGGCGATATATTTTCAGACCATAGTATAGGCTTGTTTGTGTACAAAATCCCTCATTCTAGGTGATTTTCAGGCCCTCTGATCAATTCTTAGTTTCTAACTGGCATCCCTGAACATGACAAGTATTTGGAAAAGATGTAGATCAAAGTTCTTTGTGTATAATTGCATTTAATCATAACCTGGCTGAATTCTGATGTGTAAATTTGACTTGTTCAAGAAACCAGAAGCCTTTATTTTTCAGATAAGTTCTTTTGTGAAACTATGTGTGCCTTGTGTCCTAAACATGTGTGATAAATGTATCTGTGTAGAGATAGTATTTGAGCAGTTATTTGCAGGGCTGTCAATAGTATGATATCTGCAATGACCATGTGCATAATGGTTGTATTTTGTTTTGATCTGTGGGGAGGGGGGGGGGGATTGTTAAGTGGAAATGCAATCCTGGGACCTGTTTCATAAAGCCTTTTTTTAATGACAAATTATTACAAACATCGGGGACAAATCTGTTGATAACCAATCAGAAGCAAGGATCTCAGTAGCTTACAACAAAAACTGTCTTTTGTCACCAATGACAAGTTTTGTGAAAAAACCCCCTGTTTTACAACTTCCTTACATCCCACAGCAGCAGGTGTAAGATTACAGTAGGTGAAATTTCTTTTAGAACTTGCCAAAGAAAATACAACATGTATGAATTACATGTATATAATATACCCGGTAGTGGTGTACAATGAGTCCATTAGCAACAAACCAAGTTTTTCTTGACTTTTTCAACCATTTTAGTTTCCTGCCATTAATACAATATATTCTGTAATCGGTATCATGTGTGCTTGGGGCAGGCGTCATCTGTGAGGGTAAAGTAAAAAAGGAAACAATATTTCTTGAAAATATATATTTATTACTATGCCATTTCTGTGCATTTTGTAGCCCATGTGGGTATTTGCTACATGGCCTGCATGTCTTTTTAGAACCCATGCATTCTCATGCATACTTGGAGTCTGGTACCTCGAATCAAAAAACATTTCCCTACATTTTGATAAGGCTCCAAGCTAATTGTATATTTATCAGTGTTTGTTTGTTTTTTGTTTTGTTCTGCCCCTTAGAAGAGATGACATTTCATGTTTTGTGTGACTATGCTGTAGTGCATTAGTAGTTTATGTAGAAAAATATATTTTGTGTGAATGAATAGAGCATATACCTACTTATGAAATTTAGATAATTTACACGCTTTTGTAGCGTTACTTGTAGTAACGGAGCATCATGTAGTAGAAATAATAATCACAGTTTATTGATAGAATTCCTGAGAGGAAATATACATGTAAAATGTGAGTCCTGCTCGATAATTATGGGTCATGAAATTGATTTGTGCCAGCAGGATATATATAGTATTTGCTTGGTAGTTTGCCATCGTCTTTCATTGGGGATAAACCATGTTATCATTTGGAGGGGGTGGGGAGTTGTTGTTGAGTTAATATGGCAGTAAAAAAAAAAAGGTCTGCAAAATAATGTTAAAATATTTAAGATTGAGGGAGATATAGCAGTTCAGCTTACAATCATTTGGTGAATAAAGATGCGTTTTTTGTTGTTGTAGGGGGGGGGGGGGTTAAAGTAGATGTAAGAAATTTAATTTACCGGTACATTCTTTCATTACCATGGTGTTATTTTAAAATAGATCATGATTTAATGTAGAAGAAAAAATATATAAATTTCTGAATTGGAAATGAATCAAAGCTAACATTAGCTATCAGCCGGAATACAATAATGATGATACATGTGAAAAATGCCCAATTTGCTGGAAACAAATAAGCAAACTATGTATACTTCTAGCTGGGATAATCGCTAGTCTATAAATGTATTATTATGCAGATTCATACACTGCTTTGTTAACTTTGTTGAGCCTTAATAATACTAATAGGCATTTCTAAAGAGAAGTCTATCTAGAAATACTATTCTAAGGCACATTTATTATTACCCCGGCTTTAGCCTAGCTGCCATTTCCAAGCTCCAGCATTTCAAGGAATTAATTCCTGCCTTATTGAGAGAGACATGATCTGATAAATTGCCTTTTAAAAAAAAGTTTTTCTTTTATTAGTTTTGTATAAAATGGTGGACGTGAAAACAATAGCTGCCTGCATCAAATGCTCTCAAGCGCACTCACCAATATGTGCATTATGAGATGCAGAAATGTAAAGCCCATTACATTGTCAAGGCTGTTTACACAAGGATAAATGAACAAAGCTTTATATATACATGTGTAAGTGGTTAATGTTAAAGTATATGTCAGTCATAGTGCCATTGACAATACAAAGCTCTTACAGCCATTTTGTGGACAGCCAACGAGTTGAGGCTTTTGGCTTTGTTGTATTTCCAAATTAAAAATCGTTGCTGTTTGATTTTTTTGTGTGTATCTAGATTATTTTGAAGTTGAGGCTCATGTCATGAAAACAGAAAAAGTGTCTTTCAAAATGCAGAAATTGTTGTTGTGTAATAAATGAGTCATGCAGTGAACTTGGTGAATACCAGACAAAAAATGAGGGCAGATATTTTCATCCGAAAGAAAATGTTGATCGAATATGAGAGCTTTAAAAATTAAGGTAATCATAGGCTACATGTATTAGATTAAAAAGGGAATTCCACCCTTAAATTAAGATGGTTTTAATAGAAGCATAACAAAAAGATAAACATGTCAGCAAAACATGACGGTGTCCAAAATGATAGAACTAGAGTTATTATAGACATATATGTGGTTTAATTTTCAAATTTCCTGCTAAATTTTTTTTTTTTTTTTAATTTCTTTTTCTTTTTTCTTTGTGTGAGATAGTAGAGATTTATTAAGTGTGATTTCCATAGATACTAAATACATTTATTTATTTTTGTTCTTAATAAAGTCGATATTTCAATAATGACTATTCTTCCATTTATTTATTTTCGTCATCCAAATTTCACTGAAATTGTGAAATTCTAATTTTTCTTTCTTTGTGCAAGATAGTTTTATGTTAAGTATTTTGTACTACCAGTACGTTCTTTCTAGTTTCAACATAACACATTAAATCAGTTTCATAACATCATCTGAATTTCAAGACAGAATTTTCAGGAGATTAAAATATGGAATGACATATTAGCACCACTTGGATAATTGTTTTTTAATTGCTCCCATGTTCAGATGAAATATTCATGCATCTTCATGGAGAAGGAAGAAGAAAAAAAGTATTATGAATATATGGAAACTTTAAAGGAGCGATATCTCAAGAGATAACAAATTTCTGTAACTTCAATTGATTGAATTCATGTGTACACTATGCATATGAAGAAAAAAATGCCAGTGTCCATTTCTTTTTACTTGGAAATGTTCCTTTTCATCAGAAAAATGCTTCTTATCAATGATGTAATATGGAATATAGGGTATGTAATATCGTGTTGGTTTTTTAAAGACCTTTTTCTTTTCTCATTTGATGAATATACAGCTGTAGTATAAAAATGGCATTCCATTATGTAAAGAGGCGTTACAGTTAGGGGGTATACTGAGAATGGTGTTATCTTTTACGCTACCAAAACAATATTAATTGTGACAAAGCAATATTAGGACAAGTCATTGGTTAATGTCTGCGCAAAGCTGGCTGCTTTCACCTAAAGTTAAAAGAGACATCTCTGCAAGCACCTTGGTAAATGTTGGTTCTGCACAAACTGTGAGCTTGTTATGAGAATTATATTGTTAACCCTACCATTAAAGATAACATCTTTGTCAGAATACAGCCCTAGAGCTTAGTATTAAAATGTGAACAGGGTATTTGTTTCCTCTATGTCCTTGTTAAAACTTCGTTTCCATTGCAACCACTATTGAATCCACTGCCTCCTGAAAGCGGTCAGACTCTGTATTAAGCCTATGGGAATGAGAGAGCTTGGTAGTGAATGGGTTAAAGATGTCTTTACTTTCTACACATTGGCAAATATATGTCTCATTTATAATTTCTGTTATGATGCAACTAATGTGATTGACCTCGTCATGAGCAACAAAATAAAGCTATCTGTGTATATGAATTAATTGTCTTCAATTGATTTTTTGTTGTTGATTCGTGTTTTCATGAGTAGTTGAATGTAGGGCATGTGCCTGGACGGCTGGGTGTCAACATTTGGGCTGAAGGTTTTTTGTTCTTCCATTTCTCTTTCTCCACGTCCCTCTTTTGTCCTCTTTTTGTATACTCCCTTTGTCTTCTCCTTTTTCTTTTCTCAGTCTCCTCCTTCTTTGTACCCTGGTCCTTCTCTTCTCATTTTAATTCTTCTTCTCCTTCGATCTTCTTCTTCTTCTTCATGTTCTTTGTTTTTGTCTTCTTCTTCTTCTTCCTCTACTTCTACTTTTACTTCTACTTCTTTTTCTTCTTCTTCTTCTTCTACTCCTTCTTTTTCTTCTTCTTAATTCTTCTTCTTTTACTTCTTTATATTCTTCTGCTCCCTTCCTATCATTCTTTTTTGAGGGGGTCTTCCTTTTCTCCTCCCCTTCCTCCTTCTTCATCCTCTTTATTTCTCCCCTCTCCGTTTTCTTATTTTTCTCTCCTTCAATCTTCACTCCTCCATGTATTTGTTTATGTACTTTTCATATTAATACATGTTTGCGTTAATAGGTCTACATAACAATGTACCATGTTAGTGAAGTTTAATTTCCCAATAATTACAGCATCAAGATTGTTCCCAGTAGAGGCAAAAGGAGTGACGACTTTTTTTGCAGGGGCCCAGGTGGGCACAATATTATTTTTTGAAGCCTTGAATATATATAGCAGATTTAAAAAAATGTGATAATTTTTTGTTGTTGAAGTCTTAAACCTAAGTGTATTAATTGTAGAGTCTACATTATTTCGCTAAACATTAATCTATTATATGTCATTCAGAGGCTACATTCCTAAAATTTCCAAGGGGGCATGCATATGGGGGCACCGAACCGAAAATTAGAGATGGAATTCAGTGCCCATGTTCCAATGTAAGCCCCCAGTTTCGCTACTGGTATATAGCTCTCAAATTTCATTGAAAGATCTTTACGAAAGTTAAGTATTCAATTTGTGCTTTTGCCTCCGCCCGGTCGCAATTTGTCTGGTGGATTGACGTATCTACATGTTCATAGACAAGGCCTAAGTTCTCTTGTCTATTCGTTTATCCGTCTATCGGTTTGTTTCGGTCATTAATCCTCGTCGGACCGTTTTCAATAAAGGGACACTATTTTCAATTAAGGTCTAGCGCCATCTCGTGTTGATAAATTTGCATTTGTTGCACAATATTCCATTCGCTTTTAATGTTATGAATGAAACTGAACGCGATATCACAACACGCGCGGTATAAATTGCAAAGGCTGTGTAATGTTAACGCCATTCGTCGCATTGCATTGCCAGCCAGTCCTAGTCAGTAGATTTCCAGTATCCTCAGCTCAGCTCGGTCGACACTGCAGAACATAACAGCAGAGTAGGCATTTCTCCAGTAACCTCAGCTCAATTCATTTGAAACTGCCAAACAGGAGAGGAGAAGGCTCTATCCTGCGAACCGATTTCTTTTTACCTAGATCTAGATCCTAGGTCTAGACAAGGACAATTCCTCATTTCCTGAACTGAAGTGAAGAGAGCCGCAGATCGATGCACAAGCCTAGCCTTGCGCCTTTCAAGCGGGTAATTCTCTAACTTCTAACTTCTATTAGGCCTACTAAGTACTAACTTAAGTGTGCAAACAATCCCATCGAAATTTGAGCAAGAAAAATGTAATTTTTACAAAAAAGGCAGCCATGTCAACATGTCATTTGGACATTTGTTATTGAAAGACAAAGGCAAGGTAAGGTTCCCATGTCGCGCACTCAGTCGTCGGTGTACATAGATCTACTACATGTAGACCCTACATCGTACATGTTACAGAGGGGGTGACCAAAATTCACAAAGAGTTTTGAAAATATTAGGAAATGTGATAGGCCTACTGGTATTCGATCCGTGATTTCATATATTCCACGCATAGACCTATTTATTACCAAATGGACGATGTCTAAAATTCAATGTCAAATCAGCGCACGCGCTGCATGTACTACATTCAGCGCATGTGCACAACGTTCATCCTGATCCTATCTCAGCAAATTGCATAAATTGGTGCCAACAAGGGCCCTTCTTATTGGCTGGCTGCCATTCACTCAATGTTATGAGATATTGGTACGAGGAGAAAGCTTGCGATTCTACATTACAATCCAATAGATTTTTTTTTCAGCATGATAGAGGTCTATTTAATATTTCGTCATATTTAAGGTCTACAAACTGGAAATTTATGTTGAAATGTTCATTGATTTTTCTATTTTATGTGTGTACAATGCCATGTGTGGATGAGTTAGATGTGTGGGTCATTCCAAAAACTGTTCAAAAAACAAAAGTAGACAGTGAAACTGAGTAATAGTACAGTAAGCCCATACAGTGTATGGTCAAAAGGGCTCTTTTTTTCACATGAGAAATCTGCTCATCAATTTGTACAGTATGCGTCTGCCCACCAATAAGATGAAAACAATGAGAAAGTATGATAGACCAGCCACCAGAGGGACATGCCATATTATCAACATCAGCCATTGCTATTTCTATTTTATTCTTGTGAAATTTGATGCAGATTTATTTTTTAGATAGGGGGTCATGGTAGAGGGCAATTAAATTTTGTGATTGTGATGATGTACAATCTACATGTACACAAAAAGAAATGAAAATGTTTACAATTAACCCATAAAGGGCTTTATGATTTAGCTACATGTATAGCACGCATTTCCCTTGAACTCCATACTCCGGCCGGTACCATCCTCAACGGGTTAACATGTTTTTTTGTTGAAAATGTTGCACCCCAAAATGCTCAGAGTATACAAGTAACAGCAATGGTACTCTTGTAGCAACACAAAATGGACCTCTACTGCTTCATAGGCTCAATCACATTTCTTGTTTTCTCTTTCAAATTTCAGAATAAATTAGTCAAGGAATGGACAGAGAATGGACCATTCTTATGAGAAAGGTATGTGAGATTCATCTTTTGTGTATACACATGTAGCAACGTAAAGAACAACGCTGATGATTGTTGAATGGTATTGAAGCATGTCTGTGTCGTGATGAAGATGAAGTTCTGGACTGGCTATTGGTTCCCCTGAAAAGAAAACTGTCACCAGAAGTATAAGTTTCAGAAGACATGAAATATATTTTACAAAAGTGCATAACTGAAAGTGATATTGGAATATAATGTTGCTGCAGATATTTAAAATTCTTTGTGTGGTTCGTTGCTCATTTAGGTAAAGGATTAAGACGAAGCAGACGTGGACCAGTAGACATGTCCGACAGTTACAGTGGTACAGAGAGAGTGACAGACTGGGACAAAGGGAGAAACAGGCATGACCATTCCCACCATGGGGATGAAGGATCCAGGAGAAGCCAGAGTTTCAGTGAGGACAGTCATCACCACTGTCATAGCGATGGCAGTGGAGGACCCAAAGCTAGGAAACAGAAGGTGAAGATCTTACAGAGACCACGGCAATCGTCCGGTCAGAGACATCGATCAGATCGTGATTTGAACTCGGGATTCAGAGGTTCATCTCCCGATGTCATAGACCTCGATGATGTTGGGTCAAGTAGCAGTCAAGAGGTCTCTGGGGCATCATCCAGTCAGTACATGACTGCAGGACAAGATCCAAGCCCTCCAAACACCATGGATGGTGAGAGACAGTCCAACATGTACGAGACGGAGAAGTGTCCAAAGAGTGTCGGTGAGGTGCTGAAGCCAGAAGTCAGCAGCGATGCAAGTTGTGCTCAGAATCCGCTTCTTGGAGGACTACCTCATTTTGCAAATCTAGCAGGACTACAAGCAACAGCAGCCATCGATGCGAGTATCTCTTCCAGTATTCAGCTTCTTCAGTATTACCAACAGCAGCAGATGCTGGCGGCACATTTTGGATTAACAAGTTTTGGACAGACTGGCTTGTATCCTAGCCTACCACTAGCTCCACCTTTACCTATGGCAATGCCCTGTGCAAACTCCCTTCACACACCTTTTCTCCCATGCTCATGCGTGACTTGCCAATCGGCCATGCTTACCCAGGATTTGAGCCGGCTGTTGCCTCAGTACGGTCAAACTGGACAATATGCACCACCGATGCCCACCTTGCCAGTGCCTCAGCAACAAGGCTTGGTTCCCCCCCAAAGTCAGGACGTTCAGGCCCTCCTCAGACTCCTGCACCAGAATGATGGACATGACGTCCAAGCAGTGATGCCGCAGAGCTGCCAGGAGTGTGCATGTGAGACAGAGTGCAATGCTGCCCCGTTCCATGTCCCTCATGTCAACAAAGAACCCCCACCATCAGTTGTGTCATCCAACCTTCCGATGGCGCAGCACCCACCGTCCAACAACTCACCGTCTCACCACTCGCACCAGGGTATACCGTTTAGTCCCTACAGACAGAGCGGAGGGTTACCATCGGTTTCAGGAGCTGGCAGCAACATGACACCCCTGAGACAAGCCATGACTAGCACCCTATGCAGTAGCCCTCTACAATCCCTTATAACTCAGCTCAATGAAAGCGGACTGTCAGCAGTCAGTGCCATCCAGTTCCAGAGCCCTGACAAGCATAATACTTCCAAAGGTATAAAGCTCATACTGTTTCCTAAGATTAAAAAAAAGAAAGATACATGCTGTGCATTCAGACTTTGAAAGTGAGTTAATGTATGGAGATGGTTATTGTGTTTGTTGAAAAAAACCTTGTTCACACTAAAGTAATATCATTCCATAAAAAAACTAGTTATTTTCATAGTAGTGGAGGTGAAAGGGCACATTTGTTTTACTTGTTTTAAATATGTTATAGTATAAAGTATCGTTCATTAATCTTTGATTAACACTCACTGTCAATACTTGACAGTTTCCTAGCAGCACTTATGCAACATTAATCATGAAAGACTATTGGTGTATAGCTTGTTTGAGTTGTATGAATTCCAGAGAGACCAACTGACTCTTGAGTTCTTTTCTATGGCTATAGCTGAGGAAAACCCACCCATTGGAGTCTTCTGGGACATAGAGAACTGAGCTGTCCCACGAGGAAAGTCTGCTCTGGCTGTTGTACAGCGCATCAGAGATCAGCTCTTCATTGGACATCGGGAAGCAGAGTTCATGTGTGTCTGTGATATTAACAAGGAGAGCAGCACTATCATACAGGAGCTTAATGACTCACAGGTAAATCCGAAATGATAATCCCACCCTGTATATACATGCATTTAACCCTTACTGTACTGGGCTATTTTGAGCACTCTCTGACTGGGGGGGAGGGGGCCTGGGAGGCATGATCTCGGCCGTCGAATGTCCGATGAACGCGAAAAAATGTTTGTAGATATTTATGTAAGGAACAAGATGGTGGGCAGGTCCAAGCTATTTGGATTGTGACGTACGGGACATTCAGAGACTTTAAACAAGAAATAACAATGGATACAATTATTTTTATGGCTATCTTTTGGTATGAGTCTGTGGCTATTATGAGCTAGTTCATTTGTGGAAA
>BEXV01000984.1:35450-52293 GCA_003118195.1 Hemicentrotus pulcherrimus
GGGGGGGGGCGGTAGTTGAGGCTATTTTCTTCTTCAGTGCTTACTGTTACCCCTGTTATTCACCATTGAATAATTGTGTTACTTTTCTCGCCTCTCTGTACAGTCACTCAATAAGCCAGTTCGTAAATACTATCTGTGCATGGGCAGATAAAGGTAATTTGTTCCCAAATTGTAAAACCCATCGAGACAAATACCGGTATTTGTGATCATGAAAGTTATGTTATCACTTTTCTTTTATGCACAGACAGTAGATTTATCTGATACAAAGGTGAAAGTATTCTTCTGAAGAGGCAAACAAATTGTATTCATGAAGCACCTCCATCACTTTGGCAGTGATTATTCTTAAATGCACAAGTGGGACGTATCCATTGTGTAAAAGATCTGTGGAAATTTGGGGGGCAATTGACAGAAGGATTGCTTCTTGCAGTACTATGACATTGCAAAATTTACCCTTAGAGGGAGGTGTTTCACAAAGATCCCAAGTTGAACTTATCTCTAGATTGTTTCATTTCATCCTGACCGTTTTACGATGATTTCTTGTATCAGATCCTTGGTGCTACTGAGAACAAGACCCTGACCTTGACCCATCGTGCTCAGGTCAAGAGATTCGGTCAAGATCTTCTCAAGGTGCTCAAGTCACAGGCCAGTAAGAAGGTAAGACAGTATGTCTTTGAACGCTCTTGAAACATTTATGGCAGAGGCAATAATTTTCAACTGCACGCAGTTGAAGTTCCATCTAGTTTTCTTTCTCATTGATAGCAATCTTTTGTTTTTTATAATATTGGTCTTGTTGTAGTATCCTTAATCTGTATGGCAATGTCTCTCAGTTTTAGGATATCTATAAGTTGTTCACACCATAACCAACACAAGTTGTAAACTACCGATCACTGTCTATCAATCGTCACTCTCTTTGAGGTGGTCATCAATGATTTTGCCCCTCTTTTTCAGGTGACTGCTGCTTGTTCATGTAGTTTCATTGATTTTATCAAAAAATGTCAAATTCAAATGTATGTACAGAGATGCTAGAGATACTGGAAACAACAGACCATTTTCGTAATGTACCGTAAATCTCTGTGTATAAGACGCACACGGGTATAAGACGCACCCCTATTTTTTTTTGGGGGGGGGGGAATTGTTTTTCTTGTTTTGTTGTTGTTGTTTTGTTGCCGAAAACCCACGCGGGGACGGACCTTCTTTTTGCATCGAGGTGCAGTTGAAGTTGTGAACTTGTCACAAATAATAGTAATAGGCTTCATGATACCAAGTGTCCCATACCAGCCTCTTCACATCACCTAGTAGATGCTGTGTTCTATGCCAAACATCAATAGTCATGCATTACTTTCAAACTAAGATGACAGACAAATTTGAGTGTTGTTGTAGTTTCCGAGTGGTGAGTCAACACACTGATTACTGAGCTGGGAGTCATTGCCAGGCATAGCGCCATAAATCAAAACTGTAAACAAAACAAACCAACAACAAAAAATTGTTCTGTACCTGTGTATAAGATGCACCCCCGACTTTCAATTTTTTTCGGCAGCAAAAAGGTGCATCTTATACACGGAGATTTACAGTAGTCAAATTTCATGCAATTGACTTTGTGAACACCATTACCAACACAAGTTGTATAACTACCGATCACTGTCTATCAATTGTCGCTCTTCTTTAGGTGGTCATCAATGACTTTGCCCCTGCATTCCAGAGATGCCTGGGTCGTCCATGGGACACCGCCGATTATGGCATCTGTGACATCCAGGACTTACTCTTTGACCTCCCTGAGAACTGGGTCACTGTGAGTATTCTGGATTGTCATCTTGGGGGTGTTTCACTAAGATCCTAAGTTGGATTTAACAATTATTGAAAGCCGTTAGCGTCTATGAAAATATTTTGTAAAAGTTAATTAAAAGGCATAGAATGTTGATTCAAGTCAATTATATTTTCTGTTAAGGAGGTTTCATGCTCTTGATGTGGAAATTTTAAAAAGTCTAAAATACTTCAATTTTCACTTTTTAATATATTTTATTTCAAAGGTACAAACGGCTCTCAATAATTTTTAAGTTCAACTAAAAAATATTTGTGAACCCCCCCCCCCTTGTGTTGTAGTTATAATGAAAATGTATGCTCATAGAATTTATCAAAATGCACACAGATTATTCAAGATTTGAAGTGAAGACCTGCTAAATGGTTTTGATAGAACATATCCAGACAACTACCCTCTGTACAATTGTCCCTGGTGTAAGTGTTCTTGGGGGAGGGATAATTGTCCTAGACTCTGGTAAAATACATGTACAGATGAGATATGAGCAAGGAATAAGTCCAAGTCCAGACAACTTCCTCAGACATTTACTACTCGTTGCCTGACATCTTTTAAGTGGCAGCTAGCTATCAGTGCACGTCAAAGGAATGTGTCTGGGCCTTTCAAAAAAATTGTTGGCTAACACAAGTTACAATAACTGATACAGAAATCATGGCATTAGATTGGCCGTGAGCAAATTTGTCATAGAAATTGAGCATTTGTTATTGAGGGATGAGTTATTGAATTTTATGAAACAGGGCCCTAGACTGAGACCCCTGAACTTTTACTTAATTGAATAAATTGAATAAATTTGGATGTGTAATTGAAATCTTCTCTTTTTGTTTTGTGCTTTTCCCCCTCTTTACATCAGATTGAATGGGACGGTGATAACACAGTGATATCAATTCCAAAAAGAGGTAAGCGTTTTGGATAAGTGGTCAAGTTCTGCTGAAAAGAAATCATTAATTTATCACGAAATGTCATTTTATCTTTTAAATCTGTTAAATACTAACTAAGCCCAAGACAACTCGTGCTAGAGAAAATTGAAATTGAAAATGAGTCTTACACAAATATGGTCAAACCTGTCTATAGCGACCGCCCAAGGGAAACACGAAAAGTGGCCTCTGGAGACAGGTAATCTTTGTAGACAGGTTCCTTTAATACATAATTCAATGAGAAACCATTTTCAAGAGAAACAACAAATGTGGCCTTTGTAGACAGGTGGTCTTTGTAGACAGGTGGTCACTAAAGCAGGTTTGACTGTATTTGGGTTAGATTGCAAATTTAGCATGTGATTTGTTGGTTTTTCTGCTGTATAACAATTAGTACATTTCAATCTCCCTTCTTAGAGCAAACAGAGGAGGAGTGTATACGAACGAAGAAGTTTACCAGGGAGATCGTCGACCTCCTGAGCCGTCAGCATCGATCACGCATCACCTTTTCTAAGTTCATCCCCGCCTACCACCATCATTTTGGCAGGCAGTGTCGGGTTGGGGAGTATGGCTTTAATAAGCTAGCTGAACTCTTGGGGGCACTTCCAGAGGTGGTACAGGTGAGTTTTGTTCTCTTAAAGAGATCCAGTAACTTTGTCTCAGATTTTGAAACGAAATCCTGGATTCAGCTCATGCTGCAATGATAATTGTAAACCTTTAGGTCAGTCTAGAACCCCACAACTTTTACAAGCTGATCGCTTGTCTGATTATCAAGCTATTTATGAATGGAATTTAAAATTTTGAAAACTGGTTTTCATAAAACTCTATTGGGGACATTATTACCCCGGCTTTAGCTGTGCTGCCATTATGGCGCTCTAGCATTTTAAGGAACTAATTCCTGCCAGGTACTATGATTTTGTTATGAAAAAAGAAATCTTCAAGAGATATTTGGCTGCATAGAAACTGTACTAACAATGTAATCCTTTCTCTTTTTTCCAAGTCAAGTATAAAACATGGTTCTTAGCTGAACTTGTAGTTGCTATAGCCTACAGAAATATGTATCATGATGAATACTTCTCTCCCCGTGTCTCTAGATTGAAGAGTATGGTGACGAGCGCAGCGTCCAGCTGACAGAGCCCGAGCGTCTTGCTGTCATGGCCCGTCGCATCTCCCAGCTGGTGCCCAGGAACCGGCAGCATTCCCTGGCCCTCCATGCCCTGCTACCAGCCTACTGTAAGGTCTTTGGTCATCCTGTCTGTCTTGAAGACTACGACGTCCATGACTTGGAGTCGCTGGTCCGCAGGTTCTGCCACATTGTGGAGGTACGTTTATTTCAAATTCTTGTTTTCATTTTCCTTGTTGCGGGGGGGGGGGGNTTTTTCCAGATTTTCCCCTATTTTTCCCCAATTTTCTTACTCAAAAGGTGGGTAATTTTGATAGATGCCATTTTTTTCCCCCAAATCCTTTTTTGTTTTTTTTACTCAACAGGTGTGCTGGTTGAGGAAAAGAAATATTATTTTTGTTTAGGGCTGACTATCACCCCTGTTTAGTTGGATCAATTTCATTCATTGTGATGTAGTATGAGTTGGTTCATAGTAGTGAAAGGGACAGTATGGATAAGAGAGGTGTGTCGTTGTGGTCCAGTGGATGAGTCTTTTGACTGAACCACAAGGTACAGGGTTCAAATCCCTGTTGCAGCACTAACGTCCTCTGGCTATACATTAATCTACATTTGCCACTCTCCACCCAGGTGAAGTACATGGGACCCGGGTAGGAAGAAATTCCTTGAACGTTCTGTGGTGGACAGCTACAGCTGGGGTAAAAATATGATACTTTATATTAAGCGTAGTGGAGTGTATTTGTGAAGTAGCTGCACCATGTAATAGGATATGTCACACTTATTAAGATGCCCACTTCTAGATGACCAAAGCTGCCTGGAAGACCTAGTGGCAGCAAATGAGAAGGCTCATCAGTGTGCAGAAGCCTGGCAGAACATTTGAATACAGATGAGGGACAGAAAAGAAGATTGGAAATTTTTCGCTATGTGAATGGATACTTTATTATCATCTCACTTTCTCCTCCCTCATTAAGATCGTGACTGAAGATGACGACAAGCGCCTCCGATCGGTGGAGCGGGAGCACCTGAGCGACCTGACCCAGCGGATCCTGGTGGTCCTCCTGGAGGAGCCACGAGGGAGTGCATCAGTGGAGAAGGTGGTGGAGCTTCACAAGAAGCTATGGGGCGAGGAGCTGATAGCAACGGAGTATGGGTATAGCAGCGCGACTCTGCTACTCAAAGCTGTCCATCATGTGGTCATGGTAAGAGACTAAATATTAGGCATGTTTCTACAGGATTACATATACCCTTAAATTGCAGACTTTCTGGGCACATGCTTCTGTAGAAACACACCATAATCAAATTATAAAGCTGATGCTAATAGAATAGGGTACTCATCTCTTGAGGTTTCCAAATGAGCAACATAGAGAATAATATATAATCACTATTTTCATATACAAATCAGCAATTTCATGATGTAATTTCTTTCATTTTGTTTATATTATACTCATTTTTATTTTATTTAAAACTATAAAAGAGGAAAATACAAATAATTGGTGCCATTATAAGGAAGGAAAGCTGATTCACTTAGAGCTTTAGAAAAATCTGAACGGCAATGGCTTAATTTTCACCAACAGGTAAAAGACGAGTGGTCCGACAACCCCTGTGCAGAGCTGACCCCTACCTACCAGTTTGCCCGTAGTGCCCGGGAAGTCCTGATTTCGGTACCCAACCAGACCCTGACCCTCCAGGCCTTCATGTCTCGCTATCAAGTCGTCCATCGCTGCGAGCTCCTACCCCATGACTTTGGCCAGACCACGGTGTCCTCCCTCATCTCCTCGGTACCGAGGGTCCTGACCCTGGTTGGGCGCGGCGCCCAGAGGGCCATCACACTCAACCCCAGCTGCATCGGTGAGTCCAGTGCCCGCCAGCTGACTCTTCTCTCAATTTTGGGAATATTTGTGTTGCTTTTTGTTTTGTGTATGTCACGTACTGTATGAGCTGTTGTATCTCGAATTTTGGGATCTCATCATTCCAGAGAGTGCAAAAATATCAGCACTAAATTATGTGCTTGCATCTTCTCGATCGCTATCTAGTAGTAACTGCTTTATATTTGAAATGCAATGCTGTCGCCTCCCGCCTGCTGGTTCCTTCTCTCCATATGTGTATATTTCACAGATTACACAACGCACACACGTAACCCTCACGGTTTGTGGCTGTATGTGGTGCGATGGGCTGTGTGTATGTGTTGATGTGAGAAAGTTTGTGAATACCGTATTTGCCGGCGATAAGACCGCAGCAGATGTGTGGAAATGTCCTGTACCATAGTGGTATAGTTATTGAACCGTTCGTAGTCCCATATGTGCAAATTCGTGCTGGTTTTGACTTACCTTTTTTTTTTTTTACTCTTTCGCCGCAAAGGCCACACCCCGACTATTTGATATTTTCTCTTCCAAAAATACTGCGGCTTTTACACCTGCAAATATGGTACTTCATGCTCATTCAATAATTCTGCTATGTGCTATTCGCGAAAGCTACGACTCGTGAAAATGTCTCTTTGCCTGTCATCCGTGAAAATATCAGCTTATACAGTAACTGGCTTCTTACTGGTCAGAATCTTTTTCTTTTCTCTGGAGATTTTGAACAAGAGTAATGTATAACGAAGCGCATTATAATATATGTTGCCATCTCTAAGCTCTTTACAAAAGAAAAAATTCTCATAAAATAATTACATGGATTGATTAAATAACTTAAGATGCCAGAACTCAGATGCAGAGAAAAGGTGACTTATGCATCCTAATGATTCTATGTATCCCAGTGTTTCTGCAGTCTTTCCTTAATTATGAATCTTTGTGAAGTGTAACCATTTTTAGAGCATGTTCAGTACAGAAAAAAAGCCTACTCAGTCCAATGCATCCACATGTTTTGTTTTTCTTCTCAACCACACCAATACTTTTCCAGTTACTGAGAATCTTCTTTATCTGTTTTGCGATTTTCAGTTTCAAGTGACGGACAAACTTATCAGGAGCATTCGTTTTCATCGGAGCGGAACAAGACATCACCCAGTGATTACACAGGTTAGATTCTTATCACTATTTACTGATCCACGGGAGTGTTTCACAAAGATTTAAAGTGGAACTTAACTCTAAGTTGGACTTAGAATTATGGAGAGCCCAACAAAATATATCCAAAAGCAAAAATTAGTAATAGTAGTATTTTAGACTTTTTATAAATTCCACATCCAAGAACATGAACTCCCTTTGGTAATAGAAAATGTGAATGATGTGTACCAATGTTTTATGCCTTTTAGAATAGATTTTACAAAATATTTTCGTAGATGCTAACTGTTTTCCATGATTGTTAAGTCCAACCTAGAGATAAGTTCAACTTAGGATCTTTGTGAAACAACCCCCTGAAATTGTACATCTATGATGCTTTAACAAATTCTGCCTGTGGTTGAGATTTAGAAAAGTTTCATGCCATGATATAACTCAATTAACGATGATAAACAAAAATAACTTCTGAAATATATTCATTTCACAAATATCAAATAACACGGTTATTGCCAAATGGCCTGTTAAATTTGTGCTTAGATCATGATCAAAATGCTATAGTTAATTAAATGGTTTTACACGTTGTCCATTTTAATTTTGCCGTAATTTAAAATGTTATGGTACTTGAATATCTTCTTCATGTAAAATAGAAGTTATAGGTTTGTTCTTATTCAATTTATTGTTTGTAATATTTCTTTATTTTAGCACCAAGTTCCACAACAAGTGAGAAGGAGAGTGGGAAAACATCTTCTAGTACTTCTACATCAGGTAAAGGATTGTTTTATTTTCTCAGGGAAAGAACACGCTTTTCTGCCTAAATCCTTTCATAACTTGCTTTCTTGTTTATGTTTCTCAAGCAGCATGAATTTAAAAAAAAGCATTGAACTTGCCTAGAAAAATATTTAAATTTGTTTCATCTTTTAGTATGAGATACTAATGGTAATTTTGTGCTATTTTTTGAATGGATCTGGTAAATGCCCTGCATTAAACACCACCTGTTTTTTAATGCTGACAAGATCATAAGATTTCACAGACAGTGTTTAATTCCATATGTGTTCTACAGCTTTCCTAACTATATGTATGTATGTAACAAATACCACATGTCGTTCTATAGACTAACAAAATAAATACAATGCATATTCATCATAGCAGAGACCTTCACAATTTTGATTAGATAAGTTTTATCATAACATTTTGATAAAATTGATAAATTTGATGAAATTGATGAAATTGATGAAATTGAAATTTAAAAAAAGACATTATTTAGTGAATACATAACTATGCCAGTGCATGAAGCAAATTTCCTTCTGCAGTATTGAAGCCTTAAGCTTTAGCAGAATGGTAGATTTAGCATCAGCCAAAGCAGGAATGGTGTACACTAACCAATAACATTATTCTCCAACTTCTATTCTCCCAAGCCACAGAATCTGACGGTGTGAAGGGATCCAGCCCTCGAGCCGAGTCTGCTCCATGAGATCTCATGTCCAGTGGAGCAGCTCCGTCTAGTGACCAAGCTCCCTTCCTGGAGCCAACCCATGCCGAGGCTCCTCCTCCTCTTCTTCCTCCCAAGGATCTCATCAGCTTCAACAGCCCCATGTTTTCTCCACATGAAGGTAAAGAGAAAGGGTTGTATCCATTTACAAAGAAAACCAGGGATGCCAGTTTTCAGGCCTTGGCAAGTTATTTCAGACCATAGTTTAGGCTTTTTTTTGTGAAAAATAGTTCAGGCCATCTGATCAATTCTAACTGGCATTCCTGGAATACACATTTTGTCTGTTTGGAGCCAGAAGGGTGTTAATCCATTTTAACTGGATGCACTACATTCTTTTTTATTATGATTATAAAGATGAAGAATGTTGTAGTGGTACACCTGCATTCAAATGTCATTGAGTAGGTGAATAAGTGCTTGAATGAACCATACCATAAAGCATATCAACTTTAGACTAATGTCATAGACAATTAAATATATTGGGTAACTTTGTCTCGGGTTCTGAAACAAAATCCTGGATATAGCTCATGCTGCAATGATAATTAAAAACCTTTAGGTCAGTCAGGCCCCCTGTGACTTTTACAAGCCGATTGCCTGTCTGGTTATCAAGATATTTATGATTGAAAATCAAAATCAAATTTTGTGTTTTCGTAACACAACAGTCTATTGGGGAAAATGAGTACTGGTATGGTAAAACCGGTCACTCATTTTGAAGCACAATTTTTTTAGGGCTTCAATATTACACTGTATCACAGACAATGATAACACGTAGGACTGTGCATCTCAGATTTAACATTTTTAAACGATGCCTTTAAGAAGTCTTCCTTCTCTTTCTTTGTGTGTACTTGTTTAGATTCCCAGAGTGCCTCGGGTGACCAGGAGAAGATAGAGCACATCGATCTGAGGAGCCTCCTCCACCTCCTCCCAAACCAAACCCGCTTCAGTGTCGGCCAGTTGCCCCACGATCTCTGCACCCCTCAACCAGGCCACGCCCTTCAGTCAGGACCGGCCTCCTTACCCCACTCCACCTCCACCTCGTTCTGCGTGGATCAGGGTGGGGACGATGGCGAGCTGCTACCCCACCACCTCCAGCAGCGCCAGGCCTGCTCCCTGCCGTCGTCTGCCGCTTCGTCTCCAAGGCGCGACGTCTTGAGAGGGCGCACACGCTTCCGCCTTGCTGCAAACTTCTCCCTGGGATTTCAAGAGGTACCATAAGAATTTAGAAACGGTAAGAACATGTGTATTCTAGGAACACATGCTTCACAGTCAACTGTCATATGTACATTTGTTCGCATGTGATGTGGTAAACAATTCTCTTAAAATGTGTTTAGATTTCGACTCGGTTACCCATCCAATCTTCAGTATTACGTGCATTGTGTTTAATGTGTATAATCTTTGCGTCAAGAACCGATGCTACGGTTAAGATGCGATGATCGTCTGTTGTACATACATGTAAGAGTAAGATGTTTTTTTAATGATGTGTACAGTTGTAACTATGTTGAGATTCATTTCATTCAAGTATTGCAGTACTTTAAACTCAGGTGCAACATGTGACATTACCTTGTGGCTATCATTATGTATGTATTTTTGTTGTAGCTGGACTACCATTGAAGTCTTTGGAGAGCAATAGCCCAAAGTTTTTTTTTCCTGCACAATCAAAGAATTTCTAAAGGTGTATATGTACAAATATGTGTGTTCATAATGTGCATAGAAAATTGCAGCTGTTCATGCTGTAACAGAGAAATTTCAGTGACATAGTTGTAGCATGTAGAATGTTTTCTTCCCACCCATTTTCCATGGCTAACATAATTTACATGTTTGGCAGGCAATTGTTGTCTGCATGTATATATAGCTTGCTCTGTGTAAGAATGACTTCATTCAGATTTTTTGGCAATCAAAATTGGTGCTTTGACAAATCTGAAGATAGATTTTTCTACCATCCTATGTCGATTCAATTCTCCTGTTCTTCTCGTACTCGAAGCTGGGAAGTTGTCATCAGTCAGTATGGCTTGTTTGATGTTTTAGGTATTCAGTTTTCTCACAAATGAAAGAGATATTTCAAAATACCAATTATAGAGGACAATCTTTAGAAACATGAGAAGAAAATCTGAAATTTTAAAAATGTATTTTGCTTTGAATTTTGGTTATTTGTGTGAATAGAACTTTCCTTGTTTTAAGTGGTGGTTCCAATTCATAAATCAAAAGAATAAAATAGTGAAAAGGTCACACAGCTGTTTATATCTTCTTTTTCTGAAATACAGTTTTCCACGTATGTGACCTAAAGTATTAATTAATTTTGACGTAGGACTAAGATCATAACCAATACTTTTTCAGTCAACGTCTCTCGAGAGGTTAAGAATTTTGATGCTGAAATAAGGCTTCCATTTTGAATATAATGGAATAAATGTATGTGAAGTTATGATTTTGTATAATGCAATATGATCCTCCATTGTTGCTATTTTACTTGCCACTGCCACGGACTGATGTTCGATTTTTTTTTCTTCTAAAAGTTTTGCGACATGCAAAGCTCTGTGTGCATGTGCTGTGGTAAACATCCCCAGCAAAATGAAACCATTTTATGTATAAATAAATGGCTTTCGAGGGTGAAAACAAAAATCAAATCAGCTACATCTAAGTGCGAATAAAGACCTTAAGTGCACCCACACATCTATGTTGTAAGATACAGAAATATGAGGTGCACTATGTTTACATTTTTTTATTTTGCTGCTTCATCTCTTTTGAGGTGGTCTATCCCGCGCCGTGTTAACAAAGCTTAATGGAGATGTTTGTGTTTGTTAATTACAAGGAAGAATTGTGTCGTTAATGCTTGTAGCAAAAATTCTTGCTAAAGGGCCATTTCATACAACCGTTCCATTACATTTGGTTATTTGTATGGTAAAAAAATATGTGCTAATTGTAAATACTACGTAAGTTGCTAGGAAAAGGCAATACACTGTGTGCGATATAAGAGAGTATGTATTCATCAGGATGCATTTAAATGTAATAAACATAAAGATAAACATGTTTGTTTATTTTTGTACCTATAGAAAGTTGTTAAAGGGAGATTAAGATGTGCGATATTGTGATGTTTGTTATGACTAACAAATGGACCGCACACTTTGACAAAATGTTTATTTGTGAACGGGTATTATCATAGATGAAGGGGATTTAGCAAGAGAGAGTGGAGATAGCACATTGCAAAGATTGTATTTGCAAGATAGTGCAAAGCAAAGTTTGAAGCAAAACTTTGGAGCATGATGACAAGGAATGTTGTCATAATTTGAATGTGCTTCATTCAGATATGTACTAGTATTTTTGCCGTAAAGGTAACAATGCTGTTAAAAAGTAATAGTGCCATATTTGTTTAATATTTTTAAGCCATTGAAACGCTGGTCAGCTTCTTGTATTGGTGGAAAGTACCAAAATTTGGAGTATGATTTTGTTTGTCAAAAAAACTAAATTCTGCACTTAAATGTTAAATGGTACATGTAAGTCTCACTGACTATAGTATTGTTAATAACTCAGGAAAAGACTTGTCCCGAAAGAACATGCTAGCATTGTTTGTTTCACTGTGATGAATTTCGAAACAAATCCAGTTTTCGAAAGGGAACACCTCCTGAAGATAATCTTTGCTCTCCAGCAAAGTTATTAATCTGACATATGGTGTGCATTTTGGAGGAATTCATTAATGATGTTGGACATCGTTGTGTTGTACGTTTACCCAATTTAAACATGATTGCGAATTGCATTATTTTTTTGTTAGTGTGTGAAAAAAATCCTATTCAAATGAAACTCTAATGAAATTTATTTCACACTTTAAATGAGAGAGGTTTGAAAAAGAACATTTTAAAAATCCACGGTTAAATGTGAAGTGGATATGAGAAAAGAGGTAGCCATTAATATGGTAATACTCTGAATAGTTTACAGTGTTGAGAGTTTAATATTTGCATTGAGCAACAAATATTTTTAAAGGGGATACAGTTTTAAAATCTGTTCAAATGTGTAAAAGCAAAATACGCTAGGTGAAGAAATGTAATATTTTTTCTGTGTAGTAAAAACCGATAACATTGGCACACATCATTATTTCATTGCATGGGTTAATTAGCAAGTTGGATAGAAGTTAAAGAATATTAGTTTGAAATTGAATAGCAATATGAGTATTGCTGGGTTGATTTGTGCTAAAGAAAGAATTGTTTTTCCTAAAAGGTATTCATGAACTGCTTTCCTCAATATTGTTCATATTTTGAGAACATTGGAATGATTGATATACATGTATTGTCTGTTTGGAGACATAAGGGCCCCAACGCATACACTTCAACACAGGGTTAATGCCCTTCTGGCTCAAAACAGACTTGCAATTGAATCACAATCATTTTGGAAGAGCAAGCACAAGA
The DNA here is from genome assembly GCA_003118195.1 of Hemicentrotus pulcherrimus. Taxonomy (NCBI): domain Eukaryota; kingdom Metazoa; phylum Echinodermata; class Echinoidea; order Camarodonta; family Strongylocentrotidae; genus Hemicentrotus; species Hemicentrotus pulcherrimus. Next base: position 48,168 of record BEXV01000984.1, read on the forward strand.
ATCTTGGTTTAGGAGCACTTCCGCTCTATGGCTACATTCTGGAACAGTATGAATAGCAAGAGATGCTTGTCTAAACATGTTTTCTAAGTGTCTTCCAATTTTCAATAGCTTATATGAATGTCATAGATGATATTTGAAAATATTTGTGATTGTGCTCTTTCTTTCTAGTTTGGGTTCTTGTATTCTATACATGCCAGTTTATACTGAAGCACTTTGTTTTGATGTGTTATGCTGGTAGGCAAATTGAGACATTTCCAGAAAGGTGTGGGAAATAGACTAATCTCTTTCTCGTTCCCAGATATTCTACTTTTCTAAATTTATCTTTGAAGTGTAGATGGATTGGAAGCAGAAGGCGCGTCAGAATAGGAGCACGTTCTGTTCTAGAGTCAAACTGATCGTACCAATAGGAAAAATTGAAATAGGATCATCTATAGTATTTTTCATTAAATCTTTAAAGGGACCTTCAGAGAAACCCTTGAAAAGATGAAAAAGTAGTATAATTTGCGAGGACTAAACTCCTCTTTTCCTCGGATTCTCAATTCATGAGGAAAACAAAATGGATGGACTGCAATCCCTTGGTTACTTGTGTCTCTGGAGTTTGTTTGCTGCCCGCAAAAAAGGCCATTGCTGACATTGACAATACATGTACATGTACATGGCCCATACAGCCTTGTTGCGTGCAGCCTGCAACTTGCAGTATTTAGGGATAAGTGTGTGCATGATCAAACGTGTGAGTATACGTCTTTAAACTTGCTGGAGGCAATACACACATTGGAAAGCACATGTACATATAGACTTTAAAACCAGGAGCCAGTAGTTTCCTTTCAAGTATCTCTCCAAATGCCCTATTGCTCAAGGCATGCTTTGTTTTTTCAATGCAATGTGGCCTGTGGTGAATCGATGCATGGACAGGATTCACAAGAGGCAGTCTTGAGCTGAGACTACAATTGTGTTGTAGCCAGCCAAGTAGCCTCCACTAGCCAGTCACTTGCATGAAAAGTGCTGCCAGTGAGCTAGTGCAAAGGATGGGGATACATCAAGAAGACGCTGGTGAAAAGCCTGGTTGGTCAGAAGTGATATATACATGTATATAAACATATATGTACGTTCTACATAAAAGTTTTAGATAGGACAAGGGACTAGTCTATTTTTAAGGATAAAGAAACTATTGTTTATCTTTTTTTTTCATACATTAAGTACTGTAGTATATTTGCAATTGAGCAAATTAGATTAATTTTCTGATTCAAATTTTGTTAGCCATTTCATTACACTTTTCAGGTACAGTGTAGTTACTTTAATCTTAGTTACATTAATCTTAGTTACATGTTGTAGATCAACGTTTAAATGAAGGAGGGATGAGGTAAAAGGAGGCAAAAGGGAAGATGAGATTAGAAGGAGGGGGAACCTTGTTGGTGTTACTATTTAGGTAGTCCTTGATTTCCTTTATCATAATGAATCTTCAGTGCAACCATGTTGGTTAACTGCATATATTTTCACCCATTTCTTCCCTGGCATAGAGCAAGAAAGTGCTAATGTATCAGTGTGTGTAGTTGAGATAAGATGTGACTTGAATTCATGTATAATGTTTTTTTAGTTATTTAAAATTTGTTTACCGGTACACATGCAGTGTATCATCAGCCGAGAGCCACAAAAGACAACTCTTTATAGTATACTAACGACCTTTCAATTCTCTGCAGATTCTCCATCTTCAAATCCTGAAGAGAATTAGTACCATTTCTATGTGATAAAGTTTATTTTTGTATCAAGAAACATTATTTTTCATGTTTCATTTTTTGATGATCATATCTTTGTGCCAAAATTGATTTTACTTGCTATGTCATGTGTAGTTTCAGTGTCAGAGCTTTTGCTCAGAAAAAAAGTAGTTTTTGTTTGTTTGTTGCTACATGACAAGATTTGTGTCTCATTGATAAGATAGTCAACAGACATCAATAAGAAGAAGGACAAATATTTGTTTTTATTTTCTGTCGCGAGTGATCGTACTATCTCTAATCAATGTAAGAAGTCTCTACCAGTTGTATTTCGCACAGGACTGCCATAATCCATTGCAAGTCTGAATGAGAGTTCTAGTTTGTTTGCAAAATCAAGGATATTGCGAAACAAAAAGTCATTAGCCTAGACAGCATTTTCTTTGTAATATTTTACAACTTTTGCAACTGTCCTAAAAGTTTGGATCCCATGTTGAAGAAATATGATGATATATCATAAAAAACAAGACTTTGTTGCTGTTGCTGTCATGAAAAAGTATGATATTGACAGCCATCACTCTCATTGTAGTTTACCCTCCTTGTTCAGAGTATTTTTGTTCATACATCATATTGTACCTCATGATCATCACCATATCATCATGTTATCATGATCTTACTTCGTATTCCATAAGGATTTTGTAAGAAGTTTTAATTTCTTGGAGAAAAGATTAATTAGAGGTGATTAAGAATAAAACAGTAATAGTAATAAGTTTGGCCAGATAATACTTCTGTCACACCGACGAGACCAACATCAGACCGACCACAAACTGAACCAAAAATTGCATTAGCGCCAATGGCCAAAAATGGGTCGGTCTGACGTAGATATGGAGTCAGTTTGGCGGTGTGACAGAGGTGTACGGGTAAGATGTAAGTGTTTTTCTTCAATTTTGTTTCACTTGTTAATGTTGTATTGATGTTCCGTTGTGTATATGGTATTGTGTAGGCATTCTTTGTAACACTGAGCTCCTGCTGATGCAGTTAAGATTAGAATAAAAAGATAAAGTAAACCTACACCAAGATGATCAAGGGGATCATCTGTTAAAGGGAACCAAAACCTTCATACTAAGTTACTTTTATTGTAAATTTTAAGATATTCGAATAAAATCAGTGAAAATTTGATCAAAATCGGGCAAGGACTAATAAGGAAGTTGAAGCTTTTTGAAATGACTAGTCACTAGAGGGCGATATTCAATTAGATGCGTCATTTGTGGACAACTCTCCATGTCTTTTGTACTTTAAATTTCATGTTTTTCCTTCTTTCTTGTGATTGAGATAATATACTCCCCTGAAAGCAAGGTATAGAATGCAAAATGATATTCCACTTCACATATTATGAAGTGGGATCAAGAACACAAATAAATATGAAGAAAACGAACAAATTGTGAAATTTGAAGTACAAAAGGCATGGAAAGTTGTCCACAGATGATGCATCAAATTGAATATCGCCCTCTAGTGACTAGTCATTTCAAAAAGCTTTAACTTCCTTATTCCTTGCCCGATTTTGTTCCAATAATCTCTGATTTTATTCAAATATCTTAAACTTTACAATAAAAGTAACTTAGTATGAAGGTTTTGGTTCGTTTTAAATATTCATGAAGTATTATATTATTTGTGAAACATTCAGGTAAAGGATTTCAGGGATTAATCCTCATTTGAAAACATTACGAAATGTAAAGCTTGGAATTTGTGCGTTTGCTTCCATGTAAGCCTGTGTTCACAGTAGAAAGCTCTTCTGTTACGAGTATAATTTAAAGTTTGTACAGGAGAAAGAAAATAGTTTTTTTTTTTTATGAGTTATCTTGAAGAAGAAAAAAAACAACATAGCAATGAGAACTATCTAGATTTCATTCTTTGAGTCAAAAATAATTTGATGTATTGAAAATTCATTACATATTCCTTTTCCATTTGTATCATGAGAATTCAAGAGGACTTTTTGTTTTCTATTATGTTATGTTGATAAGTAATGTCTTTTTTGTGAAAAACAATTTGAAAGGATAAAATAGTCATCTGATTGTCATGGTCGAAGTTCAGGTATTGAAATTTCTTCCTGCTAATTCTATTGCTCTTATAACAATTATAATTTGGGTACAGTAGGCCAATTCAGCATGATTTTTTTCGAGATTGCATACTACCTGTGGTATCAAATCGAATTCCGGCCAGTTTAGGTTTTACAACTCAAAATGGCAAAAAGCAATACTTTTTTAATCATCAGGTAGAAGATGAATGTTTCTGTACTTGCTAAATAACTTGTTGGTAGAAAATGGGATATGAAGTTGTATGATATACCACAGTCACTCATTGTATTGACACTTGACATCTATCTCACAGTAGCAGATATTAAAGAGTGGAATTCAAATACA
>BEXV01000984.1:100712-129263 GCA_003118195.1 Hemicentrotus pulcherrimus
CCCCCCCCCCTGCTCATTCAGCAGCTGACTGAGTCGTTGCGAAATTTTTCCCCGGTTTCAAAATGTTAAAAACCACCCCCTTGAAAATATCCTGCATACGCTACTGCATACAATTCTAGTAAAACACACAGACAGAACACTTATTTGATTAGGTTAGGTAGAGTATCACTTGAAGTGGTTTAATATTACAATAATTCCATACAGCTATTCTCTGTTTTCATAATGTGTGGACAATTTCAAACAACAAATCTCATACGACTTGACACAATTAGTTCTCAAGCACATTGCACAAGTTCTAAAGTTTTATGGTCATGACTGCCATACATGTACCTGTGAAGTATTATCTCATTTTGCTTTAAACATACACATATGTGATGCAAAAATACATTTATTTATTAATTTACCATACTTCCTCCAGGAATTGCACCCCAATTTGCTAGTTGATTCAGACATACAAGTAATGACATTTCCCATACAAATTAATATGAGTATAGGGGATTATCATGGAATCGTGGAGTACCGGGTATATACTTCAAGACATTTGGTAGTTTGAGGAATAATAGTTTTACCAAATTCAATATAAAAGGTACAAAACATGATAAAAATCAAATGTACATTGTTTAATGCAGAGTTCAATTGATATTGCTGAACGTACACCAGCTTTAACCTAAAAAACAGAGTACAGTGTTCAATTTATCTTAAGAAATCTTACTGCATGCTTTCTCTCCCTCCTCTCTATTGAATAAAGAAAGAAAACATAAAAAAACTACTGGCATCTACAATTATTGCTTTACTAGTTTGTGCGATACTGAAAATGCAGCAAAGACAATGTTTGTTGGTTGAATAAATACTATAACAAAAAATAAAGGTGAACAGTTATAAACTGTGAGTATTTGACCTTTATCAGCACACTAACACAAGGCATTTTTCATTTTCATTTTTTTGTTTTTTACAAGTGAAATATAATATGCTTTGAATACAGACCCTGCTTCACTTATCACCAAAATGTGCATCCTTCAGAACGGACAATGCCCTGAAGTTAACAAGAAATATAAAACATACCGGTACTGTTTCTATCAATAAATAATGGGAAGTAAAACACTTTGCAATTTTACATAGCGATTGAAAAATCCTGTACTTCTACACAAAGTATGATCTATAAACGCCCAGGAGAAAAAGTTAGATTGTCCCACAGTCGATTTCTTGATTTGTTTTTCATTACTGTTCTTTAATACCATCTCTTGTCCAAAATCTAGATTCTATAAAATACTGTCTTCTCTTTTACTCATGGCATTTTCCCCTCATTATGGGCTGTAAACTAGTGAATTTTTCATCTTTTCTCAATGCTTAGCTCTCAGATCTTCTCAGTTGATTTTCTGAATACATGCACATGAGAACTTTGATTGTTGCAAGTCTCTCATCATGCCTCTTAGCATAAAAATTGCAGTGAACATCTGAGGTCACATAGTCCCAGACCTTTGAACTTATATCAAACAAAGTGGAACCTCTTTATAACAAACTGATGGAAGCATGAAACGCTTCATCTTGAATCTTAGCTAGAAAACAAAAGAAAACAAATAAGTGGGGCCAGCAAAAAATACCTTGATTTCAATTAAAAATTCACTGATTTGCAATCTATTCAGACCTTCAAAACATTCCATCTTTCCAGAATCCAATTCCAATGATATTCACTCCTTCAAACTCTCGTCAATCATCATCTCTTGTGCTCTAAGCTCTTCCATATTCAGTCCGATCGTTCTCCTCACATTTCTCTCCTGTTCCTCGCTCAGCTTTGCCATAAGGTCCTCAAAGTGTGACAGTGTTTCCTGCACAGCTTCCTTCGCGTCCTTGAGATCATCATTGAAGTAGACGGTGTCCTTGGACTCCATCTGCAATTATTAAAAACAGGGTACAAGTACAGTCAAATGTAGTGCTTTGTGTTTTCCATTCAAGGCACTGAAAGAAAGAATTAACACACACACACACATACACACAAATAAACATAGAAAAAATAAGATGTGCTTGAAGTACTGTAATTCAGAATAATTTTGAGCTTTCTCTTTTCTGCTTAGCTGACTTGTTACACAAACATTCTTGTTTTGCAAAGAATATTTCAGTAGAAACTACATGTACAGTAGTAATCTTAGATAGAAATAGAAATAACATAGATCTAGTCATTAAATCACGAGATCTACTGCAAATTTGTATGATTCAAGTAAAGTCGTATTTAAACACCAAGTCCTGACACCAACTGAGCTAGATGATGATAAAATAAACAAACACAAGGTGACAACAACAACAAAAAACAACAGCAAAATATAAACAACAATAATAACAACAATAATGATTGTAATAATAACAAAAATAACAATATGCCTACATGTACGTAGTAACAATTAACAATCATAAAAGATATCCTACTGAGAGTTCAACTTTTAATCTCATAACAATCCCAAGGCCAAAGTAAATTAATTTGATTATGATTAGTTTGTTGCACTCAGTATAAATTTGCATATGGTTTTTCAGTAGAAGATATGGAATGTAGACTATGTTTACATCTAATGAAGATAATGAACACATTCCTTGAAACTGGTGTCAAAGCTTATTGACAACTCTGCAAAAATAATATTATTACAGCAGTAGAGAAGCACAGCAGATTTGGGAGACTGCCTCCTGTATTGCAGACTTGGCTTACAAAAGAAAAAAAAAAGAAACAACTTACAAGGCAATTGTCCTTAGTCAAATTTTCACCTCTCTGATGACAAGACTAACCATTAGTTGTGTGTGTGGATGATAACAAAACTTTTTTTTTAATGAGGAATTTGCTCATCTTATTTTTTATTTTGAGCCGAGTTAAACCCTTTGCAGCAAATGTAAATAAAGGAAATTGATATCCCCATTCAAATATAAGGAAAGCTGTCTCCCAAATAGCCTATAATAAATCTTGTCTAAATTCTCCTAAATAGAAAAAAATCTTGCATATTAATCATTGGCTGTGCATCTGTGCACTTCCACTGTTCAGGGTCAGAGTCAGAGAACATTTAAATCATTTCTCAATAATCAATTCAAGCTACAAGTACAAATGTTGTGTCCTCAAAGAGGCTCACTCTTGGCTTGATTCTCAAACTAATGTTTGTATTACTAGCATATATTTGAACTCATTCCAAAGCTTTTCCACACTGTCTACAAGTACAAGTACAAGTTTTACATTAAAGTAATTCAACTTTGAAATCTTACAGCATCTTCCAGAAGTTCTCTGGTCTCCATGAATTTGTCGGTCAAATCATCAATTTCCTTTTTCAGTTCCTTTTCGGTTATTCCTGGCTCTGTGTTTGAAGTTGAACTGGAAAATGATGAAAATTCCTTGTACAGATGTCTTGTCCCCACAAATACTAGGCGTTCACTGCATGATAATAATACTTGTTTGTTTGTAAAGTATGTGGCGTTGGAGAGAAAATGTGTAGAAGATAAAGCTGAAGCCCACTCCTCCGCAGCACCACCTATGCTTTTGCCCGGCCCAGCGGCTTGCCGTTTGCTACAGCTGTGAACTGAAGGAGCCGCGGACGAGTAACGGGCAACCAGTGTTCCCCTCCCCTGTAAACAAGGGGCCGAAAGAAGCGGGAGGTGGTGTGTCCTCACACATACGGCTGCGACAAGTGTTGCCGAAGATTGGTTCACAAATTTAAACATTTTTGTGATATTGACTTACAAGTACATTAATTGAAGAAAATGATGAAATTCATACGTTCTTAACTATACATTGGTAGAGTTCATGTAGGAAATATACTCCCAAATCCGAGCAGAGTTTCGATTAAATTTTAGTCACGACTACTTGCCACCAACTTCTCACTAACCATGGAAGCTGCCATTTTGTAACAAAAGTAGGCTCAATAAGACTAGTAATCGTAGATACGATATAAATTATCTTAAATATTATATGTATACCTTTTAAATGCATTAAAATAATGATTATGTCTAAATTGTATTTTAAGAAAAAAATTAAATGGAATTCGGCTGCATGAATATTTTATCTTTTAGTACAATTTCATTTTAGAGGCTCACTTCATGGCTTCCGTGCATCAGCGTTGAATATGTGGGACTAACTGAGAATAAACCCTGTGTACTTTTGACTATTTTGGTAAGTAAATGCCACTGAACCACTTTTTAATTGTGATAAAACTGGGTATAAATTGACTCCTTTAAAGGAGAAGTGTTCAAAATTGTCAACGCATAAGAATTGTTCAATATGTTCTAGTAAACATGATATCGTGTACGCTCGTGGTGCTGGAGTCGTGGAGATCCCATGCATAGCGTATGTGCATGTACGGTAGCTCATAATGCCTGTACACAGTACACAGTGTGAGAGCGCATGCTACATCATGCATCATGACATGTACATGCGGATTGCATACGGCGCGGCGGCCACAGCGAGGCATTGCATCGGCTTTGCCCTCTCGCAGCATGCTGCATGAGCATAATAGTAGGCTAGCTTAGAGTTTGTGTGTAGGAAAAAGTGAAGACACCCTCTAGCTCTGCAATGCTCTGGCTCTAGACTAGACTCTAGATCTAGACCTATTGCTTCTCAAAATTTTCAAAACGACATTGATCTTTTGATGATTGTACAAAATTACCAGAATTCATTAAAAATCTGAACTGTCCTGACAATTGATGACATTTAAACTTAAACTGCTAAATTATAAATAGCAAAAAAATACAATCAATTCAACTAGATATAGCCGATGTTTGGAAATTTAAATCAGAAATCTATTGTCAATGTCAGAGCCGCTTCGTATTCATTTTGTGCATTTCTTGGTCACGTCACAGCGCACGTCAGCTGGCAAGAGAATCTAGAGACAAAAATTGCAATTGGCAGGCCCCCTCCCTCCAAAAAAAAAATCGGCCACCAAAAAATCTGTTTGCATTGCAAACACAAAAAAGTCAAGAGTTTTCCTGAGTGTGCGCTACATTGGTGGAGATGTGGAAAGAAAGTGCAAATTACCTAGAAAGTGGGAACCTGTGGGAGAGCATTGGCGTATGTGACTCAAATGAATTTTTGTGTTCAGAAATAATAACAAATATCAAAACATGAAACCCCATCCCCCTCATATTAGGAAATAATATCCAGACATGGGATGCCACTACGCTTGATATTTCATTTGCAGCATCACTTTTTAAGTTGTTTTCATGTATGAAGGAGAGATTTTAGGACATTCCTTTCATGTACCATGTTCAGTATTTAATCTTCACCTTTTTTTTTTGCTAGGGGGAGAATGACGATAGACGACACTCTGCGGCGAGACCTTTTCAAGTCTAAGGCCAAGTCTGGTGATCGAGAAGGGAGCGGTACAAAGGCTTATGACATTGACTTGGACAAGCACCTGGTGTCTTCTTCGAAACAGGTTAGCATACATTGAGCTTGCTTGCCCACTAACTACATTGTAGATTTATCTCGCTATCTACTACTTAATACTGCCACTCCAATAAACCTTTCAATTCAACACGTGTGTGTTTGTAAATTTGTAGATTTTTTGTTACCTACATGTACATGATTTCTCTTTCAATTTACTGTTTGTAAAGTCACTGTCATACAGGTATGTGTGTAATGATATAGAAAAGAAATAACTGCTGTCTCTCACATTTGCTATATTTTTCTTGACGTTCCTCAAATAGTTAAGATATAACTTGACGATTTACTGGCAAGAATGCACTATACAGTATATCAAACTGTAATCACATAGTTTCAGCAGTATAGTACCTTTTTATTTCAATGCTAGTAGTAATCAAGCATCATTGGGTTGAAAAAATATAGAAAATAAGAAAACAAAGAGACCCAATCTTTTCTGTTTACAGCTGATATGTCATCCATACATTTAAATCTTGATCTGCTAATATTTCTCAGTAAATATTTTTCACTGGCAGGTACTATTGAAGCATGTAGATTTCCAGGCAGCACAGAAAGACATTTCGTTTCGTCTCCAGAATCTGCGAGGGAAATATGTCCCACTGAATGCAGCCAAGTCAAACTTACAGGGTGAAGGCTCTAAGAAGTCCCAAGGATATTCACACAAAGGTTTGTTTAGGAAGGAATTGGGTGAAGGAGAGTTGGGTGGTCTCTATTTGCTCCGGTGACATTTACTTGCCAGGCATTTTTTGTTTACTATATTTTTAAGGTTTGGGATGCATTTTAGGTTAAGGCTAGGTTGAGGCTAGGGGTTAGATATTTGCTCCAAGGTTGACATCAAGAATTAGGGTTTTAAAGCAAATTGATTGCAAAATGAAAGCAAAATGAATGCTGAATCTTGCGTTTAAAAAAAATAGAAAACAATATCTGTAAGTTTAATTGAAATGACATGAAAGAGTTACGGTGGTTATGCTTTTGTTTATATGTTGTGAATTAAGTGAAGATAGATGTAGTGACATGTAGTTGAATTTGATTAGTATTTGAGCTATGAGCATCAAATTGAAGCGTCTGTGGTCTGTCCATTAATCTAAGTGCGACTGAATATTGAATACATGTAAGGTAGAATGCTGCAGCTACTTTAAAATTCATTTTTGAATTTGACTTTTCGTTTACTTTATGATAATACCTTAGTCCAAACATAGAAGCAATGCAGAACTCCTGTCTTTGTGGATATGATAAGTAAATAATCCACCCACCTGTGCATCTAAAAATATTATAAAGTCGCCGAATATAAAAGATTATCACCTGAACCTGTAGAATCTACTCGTGGTAGTAGCTTACGTCAAATATTTAACTTCTACAAGTTGAAGTTGAAGTTGTGGCAGTTATTTTTGTATTACATTAAAAAAATGATAACTGTCATTACATTAGGGAAATTGGGATTGTGATATTACAATAGAAAGCTCAGGTTTCATGAGAAAGTTTATTCATGTTACGTTTGCAATTTTTGTAAGTAAACATTTTTAAATAAAGTTTTTCATCTTGTCATCTTTACTTGGTAATGGTGAATTTGAAGAAAAAAGTCTAAAAATGATTCAGAAGTGATGAAATCTAACACCTGTCCTAGAACTTTGTTCATTAATGAGGACCTTTGGATTAGTTCCTGATCTGAAAATATTCACAACTTTCAAAGCATAATAAACAAATCAGTGATGCAGGTAGAATGCTCAAGCTACTTCAAAATTCATTTCAAATTTGACTTTTGATTTACTTTATTATTATACCTTAGCCCAACAAACGACTTGAACTTAACTACAAAAATTCCCATTCAGTTGATTGCTCTTATTATCACTTCCAGGCAAGATGAGCCTTCAGGATGAGAGCCAGAGCAAGTCGGATGGCATCCCGGCCCCCAAGCAGGTGCTCTGCAAGCCAGAGAGGGTGCGGCTGGACTGGCAAAAGTGCAACCGGGTTGGCAGCGGCCTCATCAACATGGGCAACACCTGCTTCCTCAACTCCACCCTGCAGTGCCTGACCTACACCGCCCCTCTGGCCAACTACCTGCTCAGCCATCAGCACAAGGAGGAGTGTAAGTTTGAAATCGGATGAGGGGGTATGTTCCCTGAAAGATTGGAAGTTTAAAGTCCCACTGCACTACTTATAGCTACTTGCGCCCTCTATATAGCAAACAAAGCCTAATCGGTGCCCGTTGGTCCCCCATGATCCCCTTTTTTTAATGTTAGTTGAGAGCCGATTTGATTAAAAATATAACCTCCTGTCCAGTGACCTTGCAAGTTGCATGGTGGTCTAATCCCTCCTGTACACTAGTACAGAAGTGCCTTAAAAACATATGACCCTAGATCTATTTCATGACACTTTCAATGGTCACGGGCCAAGTGATACCATAGAATAGACCCCATTGATTTATTTTGAGATATTTATTTGTTTGATACCTGTGTTGTATTTTTGTTATTATTACCAAAGCATGGCGTGGAATCTTGAAAAAATCGATCCATATTACATTTGCATTTTGTTGTTGTTAGTAAACATTTCTAAGTAAAGTTTTTCATCTTGTCATCTTATTACTTAGTAATGGTGAATTTGAAGAAAAAAAGTCTTAGAAATAATTCAGAAGTGATGAAATCTAACACCTGTCCTAGAACTTTGTTCATCAGTGAGGACCTTTGGATCAGTTCCTGATCTGGAAAGTGCTGGAGATTATGAAATTATGAGTTGTAGTTTGAAGTTATTACAAGATCTAAGGAGTGTGACTTAGTTCATTTAATGCTATGTTAACACCGACGCCGCATTGATGGCGCATTAAATCGGCGACCGAAGCGGCGGCAAAGCGTAACAAAGCTTAATTAAAGCGTAAAGACCGTAATAGAGCGTGAGAAAGCTTTGAGCAATTCAGGACATTCGGCAAGAGCGCCAAAAAATGTTAACTCTGTTCAGCTTTCCTACGCTGTTTAAAAATTTGAGGCGATCTGTCACGCATTGCGTAAAGCGGGGAGAGCGTATTAAAGCTTATCAAAGCGTCACAAAGCTTATCAAAGCTTTGCTCAAAGCGTAGGAAAGCTGAACAGAGTTAACAATTTTTGGCGCTCTTGCCGAATGTCCCGAAATGCTCAAAGCTTTCTCACGCTCTATTACGGTCTTTACGCTTTAATTAAGCTTTGTTACGCTTTGTTCGCCGATTTAATGCGCCATCAATGCGGCGTCGGTGTGAACTTAGCATAACATATCTCAGGAGATCGTGAGATTTTTTGAAAAAATGACGCCGCATTGATCGCCGATTTAAAGCGCGGCAATCGGCGTCGGTGTGAACTAGGCATTAAACATTACATCTTGGAGATGCTAACAGGCCAAAAAATTCCCTCTTGATAATGTCTTGATTTTTTCTGTTTAATCCTTAAATATCACAAAGAGTCCTACGAAGACTGTCTGTTGTGGTAGTGCTAATGACCTTGTTTGTTGATATTTGACCTCAGGTCGATCATATGGTTTCTGCATCCTGTGTGATCTCTACACACACATCCAGCGTGCCTTCCAGCACCCCAACCAAGCCATTAGACCGATGAACATGATACACAAACTCAAAAGTAAGTGTTTTTTTTCTTTTAATGGCTCTGTATTTCTATAGTCTGGGCTCGTGGGGCTTATACCAAATGTGGGGAACTCCAGAAATAGAAATACAGTCAAACCTGCTTTTGTGACCACCTGTCTACAATGACAACATTTTTTGTTTCCCTTGAAAATGGTTTCTCAATGAAACATGTGCTAAAGGAACCTGTACATAAAGACCGCCTGCCTATAAAGACCACTTTTCTTGTCTCCCTTGGGCAGGTTTCACTGTACCAAGGAAAAGTGTCAAAGACAAGAGACTGATCTCAACATTTAAAAATACTTTGGTGTGTCCAAACCATTCCCCTTGGTTAGTCAGTTTACCAAGTTTTATATTGAGTGTATACAAATAGCATACCCATACCAAACCATTAAACCAGGCCACTAAAGAACGTGTTCCACATACTTAAAGAAAAAAAAAAGAACAGTACCTTTCTATAACTTTACAGGTGGCCATTGAGTAAATTCCTTTTTCAAAACCTGCTTATTGTGATTTCTCATTGTTTCATTGATACATATTGATTTTACCATTATTGAATTATGAGATGATGTATAGATTAAAGATAAACTCCAGTTCTGGTAAAAAAATAAAACTAATTCTCACAGAATCAAACGAAATTTACACTGAATGTTCAAGATTACAAATAAATGACATGTGCCAAACAATTTTGAAAGAAAATGTATACTCGCTGAGTAATGAGCATAGAAAGACAAGGAAATCAAGGTAGTACTAGCCCCGACACCATGTGTGTTGTCCCATATATAGCTTTATGTGTACAGTGCTTGTTACTTTACCAAGACTCGGTCAAATTTATTATGATTTTGATGACTCCAGAACCTTGCAGTGCACAAAAATACTTACATGCTACATGATCAACTGTTTCGTATCCTTTCCACACCTTTTCTTTGACAATGCAATCGCATTATCAGTACTAAAGTTTATCTTTAACTTTCACAAATGACTTTTCCTGAATCTCAAATATATATCACTCTCAATTATATTCTATCTCAAGGTATAGCCAAGCACATGCATATAGGACGGCAGGAAGACGCACATGAGTTCCTACGCTATGTTATAGAAGCAATGCAGAAGTCGTGTCTTAGTGGATATGATAAGTAAGTACTCCACCCACCTTCACATCTAAAAATATTATAAAGTCGCGTAATTTGACAAATTATCACCTGAACGTGTAGAATCTATTCATGGTAGTAGCTTTGGTTATTTTTTTAATTTCTACAATTTGAAGTTGAAGTTGTAGAAGTTATTTTTGTATTACATTCAAAAAGATAACCGTCATTACATTAGGGAAACTGGGATTGTGATGAAATAGAAAGCTCAGGTTTCATGAGAAAGTCGATTCATATTGCATTTGCAAAATTTGTAAATAAACATTTCTAAGTAAAGTTTTTCATCTTGTCATTTTCTACTTGGTAATGGTGAATTTGAGAAAAAAAAAGTCTAAGAAATGATTAAGAAGTGATGAAAGCTAACACCTGTCCTAGAACTTTGTTCATTAATGAGGACTTTTGGATTAGTTCCTGATCTGGAAATATTAAAGACTTTCAAAGCATGATAAACAAATCAGTAGAGCTGAAGACATACAAAAGTATGAGTTTTACTTTGAAGTTATTGAAAAATCTAATGGCAAGTCAGTTATTTTATCTTAAAGCCTATCTGCACTAGTTTGGCTAGGAGGGATTAGACCTCCCTGCGTGGTCACTAACAGGTGGTTATCTCATAAAATCAGCTCAATTAACATAAGAAAAAGGGGACCATGTGGGACCAAAGGGTACCGCTTGGGCATTGTTTGCTATATAGAGGGCGCAAGTAGCTATAAGAAGTGCAGTGGGGGCTTTAAACATTACTGACCACATCTAAGATTTTGGTATATCTGATTATTGTATTAATTTGCTGTATATAGCCCTACTAGAGCTTGAATCGGACTAAATATGAAGTGAAATGACACATTTTGATGTCAATTTATGTTCAGAAAACTCCTCAATAGCTATTATACAGGTGTGATTAGAGAAGGTATTGCATATCTCCTCTTGATATGGTGCATCTTTCCCTCAGTATCATTTTTATAGATTTCAAATTATTCACAGTCTTATGTAAGGTCATGTTGTTAACATTATTACCCAATATGTGAGAGTATTTTGTTGGACTATAAACATTTTGACCTAGTCATAATGTCATTTTATACTTTTTAACTGGAAACTGCATCTTGCAATTAAAACCAAATTAGAGCCCAGTAATTATCTTTTGTTACGTTCACCGAAACTCATAGAGATAATAGCAATGTTTTTGATGCAATTTCTTCTATTTGACAGGCTGGATAGGTACAGCAAGGAAACCAGTCCTGTTCATCAGATATTCGGAGGCTACTACAGAAGCAGAGGTAAATTACAACACACTAATTATTTCATCTTCAGCTCACAAACAGTGTTAATCTATGCCTTTGAGAAAGTAAAATGGGTTTTATGGAAGTAGAATCAGATGTGATGACAGCTAAAAACCTGTCCTAGAATTTGTTTCTTTGAGACAAATTCTTAAGTGAGGACTTTTGGATTAGTTCCTGATCTGATGTATATGAAATTGTTTAGACCTGTTCAGATGTGTAATGCATTTCTTGTTGCAAAGAATAAGATTTCCCATGGTATAATTTTGTCATTTGTTAGGCTACAACCGTTTTGATCGCATGTCTGTCACCCGAGCCCTTGAAATAGCCGGTTGTCTCAGTGTCTGCAGAGTGACAACATGTTCTCATTTGGGCATATACCGTATTTGCCGGTGTAAACGCCGCAGTATTTTTGGGAGAGAAAAAATCAAAAAGTCGGGGTGCGGCGTATATACGGCAACAGAGTAAAAAAAAAAAAAAATCAAGCCAAAACCAGCACAAATTTGCACATATGGGACTACGAATGGAACAATAACTATACCACTATGGAACAGGACATTTCCACACATCTTACCGACAATTTTACCTTGCATTGTTGACATGAAGACGCATATAATCTTCCAAAAACAACATCTGCCGATAGATCTTGATCAAAGTTCGTGCCAATGCATTGCAAAAGTAAAATAAGGGGCCGTTTAACGCATCCAGCACGCGAAGTCGCCGTTTTCAATCCATTCGAATGTATACATCACTAAAGAACTGCAAGCCTAGGCATCGGTGCAGGATAGTCGCGCGGTCTAAGGCGCCGGCTTCAATCCCCAATCTGCCTGGTGGATCCAGGTTCGATCCTGACTTCGTCCAAAATTTTTTTTTTTTTTTTTTGGTTCTTTTTTTGGTTTTTTTTTAAAGGTCATAATCGGGGGTGCGGCTATACAAGGGTGCGGCATTATCACCGGCAAATACGGTACTTCTTGTATGTCCTTAGCATAGGTCATAGAATGAGAGATACCAGTATTCGAGTGTAAAAGATCACATTGTTTGATTCTATGTAAACACGTACTCCTCGTTCTCCATTTCTTGCAGTCATATGTGCAGCATGTCAGAGTAAATCAGATACCTTTGACCCTTTCTTGGACATCAGTCTGGACATCAAGGTGAGTGACCCAAGTAGGCTTTTATTTCCTCAAGGTCTAAACTTTGCAAAGGCCAGGTTATACTGGGTGGGGGTGATTCCACTACAATACATAATAATAATAATAGTAGTAGGTTCTTGTTTTGCGCTCACGTCTTGACGGGCTTGACACTCTTTGCGCTCCACAATTATTACTCGGGCTTTAGCATGGCTGCCATAATGTTGCTCTTTCAAGGAATTAATTGCTGTCTGGTACCCATTTACCTCACCTGGGTTGAGTGTGGCAAATTTAGATTAATGCCTTGCAAAAGGAGATTAGTGCCGTGGCAGTACTCAAACCTCGAGCCATGTTATCCACAGTCCATTTGACCATGGCACCTCCTCATGTGAGAAAATAAATGCGTATTTGAGCCATTTGCAGCTTGGTGATTTTGTTATGCTTTGTGGTAGAGAGGGTTGTGGGGGAATAAATTTCAAGCATGATTGTCTTTGATGAATATCTTCTTCCTAAGCCTTGTCCAATTGAAAGCTAAGGTTTCATGAGAAAGTTTATTCATATAACATTTGCATGTTTTGTAAGTAAACATTTGTAAGTACAGATTTTCATCTTGTTATCTTTACTTAGTAATGGTGAATTTGAAGAAAAGAAAGTGTAAGAAATGCTTCAGATGTGATGAAACCTAACACCTGTCCTAGAACTTTGTTCATTAATGAGGACCTTTGGATTAGTTCCTGATCTGGAAATTTTCTCAACATTTCAAAGCATAATTATTATAACAAAATCAGTGGAGCCAGAGATATATAAAATTGTAAGTTGTACTTCGAAATTATTGAAAAATCTAATGGCATCTCAGTTATTTTATCTTAAACATTACTATCCGCATCTAAGAGGTGTGGGGGAATAAATTTCAAGCATGATTGTCTTCATGAATATCTTCTTCCTCAGCCTTATCCAATCAAATTTCGTCATAACTTTCCCTCAGAATTGTAAAAGTGTGAAAAATTCAAGTAGATACATGGGTAAAATGGTCAGATGACAACATGACCCCTGCGCCAAGAAACGCCCCCCCCCCTCCCCTCCCCTGGTTAGTTCCCCTGGATGAATCCTGCATTTCAAAGTTCCAAAAATGGCTAATTCAATCACATTGCCAAGCAAAAATCGATTTTGTTTTGTTTTCCTATCTTTCATTCATGATTTTGATCTGACATTGCTTTCTTTTACAGCATGCTCCTTCTGTTCACAAAGCCTTGAATAGACTTATACAACCTGAAATGCTAGATGGAGATAATGCGTATCAATGCAAAAGGTAAGAACACCTTTGAGAAAAAAAACCTTTATAAGACAAGTAGGCTATTGATGGTTTATGGTTACTTCATCTACATGTATAGTGCACTACTAGCTAGTTTGCATAAAATGGAAAGTTGGGAACAAAGTCACTAATATCTGACTGTTCAAAAGATTCCAAGAGTATTCATTCTTAGTGGTAGATCCTGTTGCAACATTGCCATTAAAATTTAAAATACAGGTTTGACATACAAAATAATGATTTGTACTTTGAAGTTGTTGTAAAATATAATGGCAAGTCAGTTATTTTATCTTACACATTTCTGACATAACAAAGACATAGCAATGTATTAATCCACTGTCGTGAAGAGAAATTATATATTATGTTCGTATTGTTTTAATTGGGTCTTCTCAGGTGCAACAGAAAAGTGCTAGCACAGAAGAGGTTCACGATACATCGATGTCCCAATATACTCACGCTTTGTCTGAAGAGGTAAGGTTCCTGCCACTTTAAATTGTAAAAAGCAATAATTATCTAACTGATCTAGTTTGTGTGTCTGTTTGCCGGCTATTTTCTATGTTTTGATTGAAATTTTAGAAATGATAGTGATACTTTTTGATTTCTACAAGTTGAAGTTGTTTGGTTATTTTTGTATTACATTAAAAGAGATAACCATCATTGCATTATGGTTACTAGGATTGGGATATTACAATAAAAATCTTGTGAATTCATAATTGTGATTTACTGTAGGCGCTTTGGGCCTCTAAGAAAAGCGATGTATTAGTAACCATAATAATAATCATAATAATGATATTACTTTTGCATTTTTGTGTGTAAGTAAACACTTTTAAGTAAAGTTTACATCTGTCATTTTTACTTGGTAATGGTGAATTTGAAGGAAAAAAAGTCTAAGAAATGATTCAGAAGTGATCAAAACTAACACCTGTCCTAGAACTTTGTTAATTAATGAGGACCTTTGGATTAGTTTCTGATCTGGAAATATTCTCAACTTTTTAAAGCTTAATAAAAAAAATCTGTGGAGCCGGAGATGTTTGAAATTATGAGTTATACTTTGAAGTTATTCAAAAATCCAATGGCAAGTCAGTTATTTTATCTAAAACATCTAAGATATTTGGTATATCTGATTATTGTATTAATTTGCTGTTCATCCCTACTAGAGCTTCAATCAGAATAAATGCGAAGTGAAATGACATGTTTGATTACAAGTTAATATGTTCAGAACTCCTTAATTGCTGTATGTATGGGGTAACGATTGACCAAATACCTTGGACTTGTCCTGATACTTATATTGTCATGGTAACATAGTAGAGAATAACCATTGTAACAAAAACTTTTGTTGACTTTGACTTTGAATGCACATATGTTTGACTCATAATACCACAGTTTTCTTGGATAAGTTTTTCAGTTTATCAAGAACTGATTTCTGGTTGGTGTATCTCTATTGTTATTGTCTATTTATCTATTATCATTACCCTATAGCAGTTTAGACATTTGACGATCTTGACCTTCACTTTCTCTTAGCTTATTTTGGTATTTTATAGATTGAAATGTATTGTTTTTTAATCTTTATTGCCACCCTGTACTAGTTAAATCTCTCTGTTTGGCTCACTATTGTATATTTACTGTATCTATTGTTTATTGTATTACTTCTAAACATGATCAGTTTTGGTCTTTGGACCTTTGAATCAATATTGTCTTTTTAAATCTAAATAAGTAAATAAATAAATGAATAAGTATGGAATGTTTTTTTTCCTTCCAGGTTTGAGTTCAACCGCTTCAGCATGGGTAAGATCAACAAGGAAGTGAGCTACTCAGAATACCTCAATCTTCGGCCGTACATGAGTGAAACCAAAGTGAGTTGGTCTTTGTACTACTGGGAAGTGAAGTGTAGCTTTAGTGGTTCAAAATCCCATGAAAATGAAAAAATAACAATTTTTCCAATATCTGCTACAGATTAAGAAATCTAGAGCTTGATACTGGATGTTAACAGATCTGTTTAACAGGCTAGAATGTGAAACTGCATGAAGTTAATTTGAAAGATAAGAAAGTTTGGGTTTTGGGAAAGATTTATTAAAGCAGGACTGCACTACTTGTAGCTACTTACGCCCTCTGTATAGCCAACAATGCCTAAGTGGTGATCCCCATAGTCTCTATGTTAATTGAGAGCTGTTTTGATGAGATAACCACCTACCAGTGACCATGGAGGGAGAACTAATACCTCCTGGCCAAACTACTGCAGATAGGCTTTAATTGATTGTTAAATATTGACTAAACAATCTATTGTTAGGGGAAAAGCATTTTTCAGATGTGATGAAAGCTAACACAGTCCTAGAACTTTGTTCAATTTTGAGGATTTTGGATTAGTTCCTGATCTGAAAAGTAATCTTTATAGCATTATATTTCTATGCTTGCACTTTTGAAGGAAAATTGAGCATGAATATACAGTGTACCTGCAAAATGATTGAGGTTGTAACCCCTTTATGAAATGGCAGTCCGAAGCTCTGACTTACAGGATGGTGGGCCTCCCAAACACATTTTCTCACTATTTCTTGTCTCTTGATTGCTAAACCACATATCAAATAATGTTTGGCTGAATTTGCTAGTTTGTTTTTTGAAGCCCCACTGCACTACCTACAGCTACTTGCGCCCTCTATATAGCAAGCAAACAATGCCTAATCTAGATGACCATTGGTCCCCCATGATCCTCTTTTTCTTATGAGATAACCACCTGTCAGTGACCTAGCAGGGTGGTCTAATCCCTCCTGTAAACTAGTACAGATGGGCTTCAAAACTTGATCATCCAAACACTCTCAAATTAACCCTCACATCGCTGTTCTCCCAATCTATTCGCCCTCACGTTACTCCTTTTTCTCTCTTCAGGGTCCTGCTGTCGGCTACCAGCTCTATGCAGTCCTGAAGCACGAGGGTGGCTCCTGCAACTCTGGCCATTACTACTGCTACGTGCGCGCCCCCAACCAGTCCTGGTACTGCATGAACGACTCCTATGTCAGTCAGTGCAGTCTGAACAGGGTGCTGAACCAGAATGCCTATGTCCTCTTCTACATCAGGAAACCTCCCAAGCCCAATGTCCATGGGAACAATCAGGTAAAGGTTACACCCCTAGGGTGCCATTTAATTATTATGCGAGGCTCAACTTTAAGAGCAGGTGTCCCTTGAAAGGAACTGTGTTCTGATATCCCCTAAAAAGCACTACACTCTATCAATGACACAAGGATGTTGTACAGGTAGAATCAAGTGTGATGATAACTAAAAACTTGTCCTAGAATTTGTTTCCTTGAGACCTATTCTTTTGTGAACACATTGGATAAAGACATCTATCAACTTCTAATAATTTGTACATTCTAAAATTAAAGCATCTGAAATGGTATTGATAAGGTTGTCCATTCATTTTCTGCAGATGCAAGCACAGCAGACCAACAAACAAATGCCAAAGACAGCCACCTCACCTGGGATCACCCACAAGGCTTCTAACCCTCATCAGGGTCCAGTTGGCACACCCATTGCCAGGCCCAAGCCTACCCCTCCCAGGCCCACTACACCAACGTCGCACACCCCACTTACTCCAAAGCCAAAGATCATCCGAGAGCCAGAGAAGAAGCCACAGACATTCACCCCAATGGCCAAGCACAACTTGCCTCAGATGATCGCGCCACCTGGGAAGAGAGACAAGTTGTCCTTTGTGATCAAGAGCAAAGGTATCGCAAGCACTCTGCTGAGTTTGAAGCAGGGACAGGGTAGCGTGAGTGGGGAGACCAAAGGCAATCCACCCCTGGACAAAGGTGGTGCCTCAGGTTCGCTTCAAAGTGATTCGTCAAGCATCTCTGGGAAATCGCCACTTAAGGCAAAGAATAATGGGGACGTTGCTGTTGCAACAAAGAAACATAAAGCTCCCGGATCTATGAAGCCGATGGAAGAGGAGAAATCAACCGAGTCGACGAAGAAGGCAACAGTGGTGAAGAAGACAACGGCGGTGACAAAAACAACAGTGGTGACAAAGGGCAAGAAGCACTCGTCTCTAGTGCCATATGACAATGATGATGACTCGAGTTCCTCAAGTGACTCTGACACAAACTATGATGCCGTTGTAGAACGTTTGAGCAAGGGCGCAGTGAAAGATACTGGCGCCTCGTCCAGTAATGGTAGCAAAGAGGTGAAAGGGGATCCGGACATGAAACCCCCAGATGCAGCTGCTTTAGAGAGAGAGAGAGAGAAGAGGTCTGCTCTTGCTAGCAGCATAAACTTGACTGCCATCCGCAAGACGGACTCGCCTCTCAAATTGACAATCACCACAAATGGGAATGCCCAGCGCATTATGAGCACGACACCATGGAAAGTTACAGATGGTGATGAGCAGGTTTCACCATCGGTCACATCAGATAGCAGCAACCACAGCAATCAATCCTCCAACTCGACCAGGGAGTGGGCTGTGAATGACAAGAAGGATACACAATCAGTTGAAGAGGCGGTTAAGAAAGAGGCCTCTCATGTTGGCTGGAGCGTGAAACCTTCCCCCTCCCGCAATGGTGTGGGTAAGTTCAGGCCTGATAGTGGGGAGGACAGAAGGACTGGCTCCCCCACAAAGCCAACCCCTTGCAAAACAAAGAAAGATGTGACTGCAGGGAACGGTTTGAAAAACAGAACTCCCTCCTTTTCGGAAAAATCTTTTGTGAGCAAAAGAGAAAAACTTGGTATCGTGCCCAAGCAGGTGAATGGCAAACATGTGAACCAAGACAGGACTAAACTGAGTGTGCCTGACACCCAGACGGATGTGCAAGGTAGCTCTGGTGTCGGGAAGGAAAGGGAAAAACCCAGTGGGAAATCATTTCTTGTACATCAACAGTCTGACATCACAAAACATGGGGTTGATGCCCAAAGCTCCAATGTCAAAAAGAATGGTTCAGATTTTAAGAAAGACACTGCTAGCTCAAGTGATGATAGTGATAGCGAGGAGGAGGAGGTGGAGGTCGGGAAAAACAATAAATCACGACCAGAAGTCACTCTCAAGAAGAAGAAGATGAAGAAAAAGAAGACGTTTGTTAATGATGCAGAACTACCAGCAACCAGTGAAGCAAATGGACAGAGTGATAGGAGGAATCCGAGTGAGAAAGGAGTGGGCGTAGGTAAGAGCGAGAAATTACCAGAGAGTGACGCGTTCCGGAAATATCGTGGGAAGGGTAACGACTCGGACAGCGATCACGGCAGCAATGCTGTTTTCAAGAGGAAGAAAAACGGACAGCCGGCCCCTGGTCTGCACCATCAGAAGTTCCCACCGGCTCCACAGCGCTTTCAGGAGAGATTCAGCTCACCTACAGACAGCGATTATGACGAGGATTCTCCGGGCGGGCCTCACAATCAAGCACCACGGAGGAAGCGGGAGTATCCCGGCAGCGAGCAGGGCTATTATGAGGGAAGGCCGCATCCCCCACAGCAGCAGGGACAGGACCCCAGGGCCCACTGGTATGGCGCACCCCTGGGGAACAAGAGGAAGAAGATGGTGAATGGATATGATGAAGGCTACGGGAAGCAGGACCAGAGGAGATTCAGGCAAGAAGGTGAGATATGTAGATCAATCGAACAAAATAACTGAATTCTCAACCATGTCAATTTTTATGCCTCCGTTACGAAGTAGCCGGAGGCATTATGGTTTCGGGTTGTCCGTCCGTCCGTACGTACGTCCGTACGTCTGTACGTCCGTACGTCCCGTTCTCGTGATCGAGTTATCTCAAGAACCAATTGACGGATTCCCGCCAAACTTAGATCATGAATGTATCTTGCAGAGCCAATGAACTGAGTACATTCTGGGGTCACAAGGTCAAAGGTCACAGGGCTCATTATGTATGCAAAAATAGCTTTTGATTGCATTATCATTAGAACAGATTGATGGATTCCTGCCAAACTTAGATCATGAATGTATCTTGCAGAGCCAATGAACTGAGTACATTCTTGGGTCATGAGGTCAAAGGTCATTGGCTCATTATGTGTGCAAAAATATCTTGTGAATGCATTCATATTAGAACTGACAGATGGATTACTATTTAACTCTGGATATCTTGCAGAGCCAATAAACTGAGTAGATTTTAGGGTCATGAGGTCAAAGATCAAAGGGTCATATATGTACCGGTATATGAGAAATTGCTTGTAATCACGATATTCTGAAAACCGTAGAGGTGTTGTGGTCGAGTGGATACGTCGCCGGACTGTCGATCACAAGGTCCGCGGTTCGAGTGCCGCCCCTGCACTAATGTCCTTTGGCAAGACATTGATTTACATTTGCCACACTCCACCCAGGTGAAGTAAATGGGTACCTGGTAGGAATTTATTCCTTGAAACGCAGCGCGCGTAACAGCTGCACTGCTAAAGCCAGGGTAATTATGCTGCATTATTGTAGAGCGCTTAGAGACTTCTGACAAAGTAAGTGTTAGACGCTATATAAGCACTGTAATTATTAATCTGTTAATGGATTACAATTGAACTTGAATTTGAAATATTTCTTCTGTTTTGGTTTGTAAAATTGCTCTATGACAGAGGCATCATTTTCGACTGCGCGCAGTCAAAATTCCATCTAGTTTTTTCTAGTTAATTCTTCAGACGTGATGAAAACTAATACCTGTCCTAGAACTTTGTTCATTAATGAGGACATTGGATTAGTTCCTGATCTGAATTGATATGATAAATTCACATCAACATTGTAAGCAAAATAAAACATCCAATATCAATAAAATGTTATATTTTGAGGTAAAGTTTAGTATGTAAAAACACAATACTAATGAAATAGTAATACTGCATTTCATATAGTCTCCAGGTTATCTTTCCAGGTTATTTTCAATTTGGTCAAAGATCGATATATACACTCTTTAGTTTCTTATCTTTTCCTTTTTTATTTTTGTTTTACCATTAAAATTAAGAGTGATACCAAATTTTTAACATAATGCTTTTGTGGAAAATAAATGAACAATTTGCTTTTGATGTCCTTAATATATTACCCTGACATGTATAAGTAAGGAGGCAACAAAAAATGCAGAATCATCTCTATTCCATCATTCCAACTTTCATTTAAGCCCCACTGTACTACTTGTAGCTACTTGCTCCCTCAATATAGAAAACAATGGCAAAGTGGTGCACGTTGGTCCCCTATGATCCTCTCTTTTATGTTAATTGAGAGCTGAGTTGATGATATAGCCACCTGCCAGTGGCCTTGCTGGGTGGTCTGATCCCTCCTGGCCAAACTAGTACAGATGGGATTTAAGTTTCAGTTCATTTTTAACAATTGTCTGCAGGTCCCCACCAGCAGTGGGACCACCACATTCAGGGTGGTTGGTATCCACAACGACCAGGTGGAGATGGCCCCCCTCACAAGATGAGCCAGTCTTGGGATGGGACCAGGAGACCTCCTCCAGGAGAGGTCATGGACTTCCTCAACAAATCCTCTCACAAAGGATACGGACCTTCAGGTGAGAGAGAGACCAATCAACAAAACAATTTGAGCCTTTTAAACAATATTCATTAAGCAACTTTCAAGAACTTATTTTGGTGGACAGTTCCTTGCTGCATTGTTTAAAAGTCCTCTCCCCATTAAAGGGATCTGGTAATTTTGTCTCAGATTCTAAAACAAACCCTGGATTTAGCTAATGCTGCAATCATAATTATAAAAGTTAAGGTCAGTCAGGAACCCCATGACTTTTAGAAGCTGATCGCCTGTCTGATAATTGAAAGAAATGCTATAACCATTACAAGGCCAGTTAATAAATCATTTTTAATCTGTTAAAGTCTTGTTTTGTTTGTTCATGTCTTATTCACTTCGGATAGAGTTTTATGAGAAAAGAAATGCTTGAACCATTACAAGAAGAGTTCTGGGAAGAGGTGGAAAATAATTTGTGAGCATTATGGTATTGTGCAAAAAAAACATCATTATATTAGGGTAACTGGGATTGTGATATTACAATATAAATCTCAGTCATCTTGTCATTTTTACTTACTAATGGTGAATTTGAAGAAAAAAGTCTAAGAAATGATTCAGAAGTGATGAAATCTAACACCTGTCCTAGAACTTTGTTCATTAATGAGGACCTTTGGATTATTTCCTTATCTGAAAATATTCATGAATTTCAAAGCATGAGAAACAAAGTTATTGAAAAATCTAATGGCAAGTCAGTTATTTTCTTAAACATTACTGACTACATCTAAGATTCCATGACGTTTCTTTCACGATGCAATCACATGACCAGAACTCAACTTTATCTTTAACTTATAGATAAAGCTACTCCTCTCTAATGTATGTCTACATTGAAAAACCTTCCTGCATCAAGTGCTCTACAAATTTCTTTGGTTTTTCCAATTCATAGAATTATTTTGTTACTTATGTTTTAAATAGTATATAACACCGTGTGAGCCAGCAGTGTGCCAAATTGATCAGCATATTAGAATCTTTCCATTGGTGTTTTGATGGAGGTTATATAACGTTCAAGTTTTCCCCAAATGAATTGATTGGAGATGGTATTGTCAGCTGCGAGCTAGGAAAGGTTAAACCTTTGTGTTGAATTTTGGGAGTTAATACCTTTCTAGCTCTTAGTATCCTATAAGTAACTTTTGTTACGGCATTTCTTCCCGCAGTGCAAAGTTGGGATGGTGGACGGAGTGGCATCGATGAGGAGGTTGCTAGAGACCATGCCAACATGAAGAGGAGGAGTACATGGAACGATGATTACGATAGAGGGAAGGTAAGAATGATGGTATCAGTGGGTTTTTTGGTGAGATTATTGGGTGAGGGAGGGGTCTACCTATAAAACTTCATCAAAATTAGGGAGGGACTGCAAATGAGGGCTACTACCTTTAATCCGATAGTAACAAAATATTATGTTGCAGGCTTATTTTTCAATGCCCGAAGACAATTTTTTTCTTTTAGTTAATTCTTCAGACATGATGAAAACTAATACCTGTCCGAGAACTTTGTTCATTAATGAGGACCTTTGGATTAGTTCCTGATCTGAAATGATATGATAAGTTCACAACTTTTTAAGAAACTTTAACGCAATAGTCCCACAACTATTTTTCAGGACTATTTTAAAGCTTAGTAGGAGAACTATGGTGTGGTGGTAAAGGTCCTTGGCGCTCATATGAGAGGTCATGGGTTGCATCCTCGCTAGGTGCTTACATCCTTGGACAAGGTGTTTTGCCCACATTTGTCCCACTCCACCCAGGTGTACATGGGTACCTGGAAATGCTGCAGTAAGACTGATTGCAGGGTCGCCAGAAGAGCAGTTTTCATACTGACATGGCTATCCTAGGTAAAACCCTAAACTAAATATGACCAAATTGTTAATTATTATTATCAATACCTTTCAATAGAAAGTACTTTGAATGCAATATGTTTTGTTCAAATTAGGTGAAGAAGATGAGGAAGCCCTTTAACCCACAAGATCAGCTCCCTGGCCATCACAATTCCTTCCAGCATGTACAGAACAATCGCAATAAGGGCAGCTTTTATGGGGTGAGTTCATACAACATTGACAAATAACAGAACTATGCAGAAGTATATGACTTGATCTAATTAAAACTGAATTATCCAATTATTCATTTCAAATCGAAACATGGTAGTCCACAGTCTGTTTCTTCGATATTTATGCTCTCAATTAGGGATAATTATCCTGTTAAGCGGAACATTAATAAACTTGCTGATCCAACACTACCTTTTAGATTCTGTTTGTGACATTTGTTTTTTAAATACAGTAATATAAATGTCTTTTTGATTATTCAGACATGATGAAAACGAGTACCTGTCCGAGAACTTTGTTCATTAATGAGGACTTTTAGATTAGTTCCTGATCTGAAATGATATGTTAAGTTTTTGAAGCAGTACTCTGCTAAGTTGCAACATTTTAAGAAACTATAATTCAATTTCAATTAGTCAGGATTAATTAACAGTTTAGTAGGAGCACTATGGTATGCTGGTTACGGCCGTCAGCGCTCATATTATAGGTCATGGGTTCCATCCTTGCTCGGTGCTTAATTCCTTAGACAAGGTGTTTTGCCCACATTTGTCTCACAGAGAGGAAGGCCTATTGGCCGTAGTCATTTAGTTCACCCATTCTTTTCCCGGGGTGACGGCTCTAGTGAAACAGTGTCTTTGAAATTTCTGTTTACTCTTCATTCTAAGAATGAAATATTGTACACTGTACATTCCTTTGTTGATGGTTTGAAAGTGCCAAATAGATATGATAATAGTGATGTTAGCAATAATAGTAGTAGTTGTAGTAGTAGTAGTAGTAGTAGTAGCTGTAGTAGTAGTAGCAGTAGTAGTAGTAGCAGTAGTAGTAGAAGTAGCAGTAGTAGTAGAAGGAGTAGTACTAATGATGATGATGATGTCGGTAATGATGATGATAATTTAACTGGTATTTCCCTCTGTTACTTTATGCAGCAGCATCGCGGAGGATTCAACCAGCATCATATCAAGAAATCACGGAGTTGGAATGGTGGCAACCGAAGAATGAGGTGATGTCATCATCATCATGGATACCAACCTTTGCCGTTTCTTACCTTTTATAGCCACAGAGTTCATTATCTAGTCAGAGATGTTATCAGGAAAATCAGCACTAACACTTCTCATTTTGATGCATGGAAGTATGTCAAATTCATGCTGACTGTCCAACGTTTAAATCTTCATTAGACCGTGTGGATACTTTATATTCGCTCCATGCACTGATGATCAATTACTTCTCAGTCATAGAGCTAAATGTGAACAGAATGACAGGGTTCTGCATTCTGAAAAAGAAGAGCTATTAACGGTGACGTTCACATAAGGACAGCAAGTACTGCTCCTAGACCTGTGTGTTGGATGTTTACAGAGGAAGCAATGAAGTGTATGAACCATGCCATCTGGACATTCCTTTACAATATAACATGGCAGAAGTCTTGGAGGTAGGTTCATTCGTTTGCAAGCTGTCATCATAATGGAAACTTGTCGATATATATTTCATGTGAGATTTGATATCATGTGTGAAAGATTGGGTTCAGAGTCCTATAGATATATGTATGAAAAATCTTGTGGCACAAGACGTGGCTCAATTAGATCTATTCCCAAGACACTCCAGGGGGGTGTTTCACAAAGGTCCTAAGTTGAACTTAACTTTAAGTTGGACTAAAAAATTATGGAAAGCCGTAGCATCTCTGAAAATATTTAGTAAAAGTTATTTTAAAAGGCATAAAATGTTGATTCAAATCATTCATATTTTCTATTATCATGGGAGATTTCCTGTTCTTGCTTTGGAATTTATGAAAAGTCTAAAATACTTGTTTTTTCACTTTTGAATATATTTAAATTTAAGGCTACATATGGCTCTCCATAACTTTTAAGTCACACTTAGAGTTAAGTTCGACTTAGGATCTTTGTGAAACACCCCCCTGATCATACTTTACAAATTGCATTAGGGTTCCCTTGTTTGTGTAGTTAAATTTCTATTGTTTTTAAAGTATTGGCCTTTTTTTAAAAAGAAATTTCATTTCATTTTGTACCATTGCTAGAAGTACGAAAGTGAAATTATATACATAATTTATGAGATCAAGAAAACGCATCAATGTTATAAAACGGGTTCAAGAGTGTAGGCAATCTAATTGGTCAAATGACAGCATGTGACCATGCAGCATTCATTCCTACTGTACTCTCCGTGCAAAAGTTTCCACCAAAGGGTAATAAGCCATGGCTAAGTTACCGGTAGGCGTATGTGGATCCCTGGCACTTGCAAAGTTAAGGCTTGATGATAATGCACACAGTGTCATATGGCAAGGTAATTATTGCGTGCAATCAGCCTGTTTGACAGCATGCTTGTGATTTCATTCAATAAAGCAAATGGCAGCCTCCATGACTGCGACTCTTTGTTTTTTATCAGGTTTGTTGCTTATTTCTCAAATTTATATTCATATTGCAGACCTGTTTTATAAAGCAAATATTCAAGCTTTGAAGCCTCATACATTAGTGATATGTGCACTGCACTCAAGTCACAATTAGCTGGATAATGAACTCGACATGTAGAGTTCATCATCAGATTGTGACTTAACCGGCGTGCGGTGCGTACTCACAAATGCACGTGCAAATATGAATTACCTGTCTTTGTATGCTGTTAAAGGACTAGATGATAGTTGGTATTCATTGTTGTTGGTTGAAAGATTTGTACATAACAGACACTTCAAATCTATTTTAATTTATACTGTATATTGTGAATTGAGAAGCTATGCTTTGACATAATGTCATGTATTGTAAGTTTATATCTATTCTTAGAAACTTTTAAAACGTTTATTTGGAGTGTCTAGATATCTTCAGCAGTTATCTTTTGTCCTTGTTTTTGTTTTGTTTATTTTGTCTTTATGATTTTAGATATCTGTAAGTGCTAAACATGTATCATAGAAAGCTCAACAATAGGTATACGTGTGTACAATTGGTAGTTTGAAAGTTATACTGAAAAAAACAATAGGGAGCTTTCAGTTTGCCCGATTTTATCTACGACGTGCAATTTACTGACGTGTCTCTATGTAAATCTCCATCTTACAAACAAAAACTGGTGCCATGTCGTGGGTCAACAAAATGGTCATGTGATCACAAGACCATTGTGATCACATAACCCGCTCTTGGATATCAATATGTGGCTAAAGGTCTTGTTTTCACCACAACGCATGTCTACTCCGAATGTGGTCGTAAGATCTAAGGCAGCGTTTCATGAAACCATCATAAGTACAAGTTCACCAACATCCCATTGAAACGCATGTTAAACTTAGACATGTATTTCAATAGGATGTCGGTGAACTTGTACTTATGACGGTTTTATGAGACGCAGCCAAGGGTCCATGACCCATGCCTAGACGGTCTCAGTGCCAGCGTAACTTTGTAGATTTACGTTGATCCGGATCGTGCAAATCGAAAGCTCTCTATGATTCTTTAGATAGAATTATGCCATCCTCTCTTTGGAACATTTTATTTATTACCAATGACAGCTTTCTGCATTTCGCATTGACTAGTAGCAGTGTTCAACTTTGATAGGCTAATTAAATACTCTGTGAATTTGCTTATCTGGGACTGCTTCTTAACACTGCAGTGGGATTCTGTGCACATTGGACATTTTATTTTTTATTTTTTATTTTTTAAATTCTAGCGTACCATGTACCTAAATAATTATGTTAAAGACGCATAGTTGCGGTCTCTCATGGGAAATTCAACACCATTCCTGTGTTTACCTAATAACAGGTGTTGTCAATCACCATCGTTAGCCTACAGTTGTATGACCTACAGGCCTCATGTAATGTCTTGCATATTCTCCCAATCACCCTATATGGAAAATTCAGCATACAAAGGGCCATGTTTTGCTTGTTAAATTTTGGTATACAGTGGAAAACTTGTAATAACGTGGTTCTTGGGACCGAAGAAATTACCTTGTTATAAAAGATACCTCGCTACATCGGAGCTCTGCATACATACCATATACAAATTTTACAACTCTCTTGTTCCTGCATTAGGTGGAATGAAAGATTGAGCATTTTTGCTTTTGATTTATTCTTTGATACTATCAGATCATGACTTCGGAATTCATAGCAGTGCCAAACCATGTCATCATTAAATTGCATCAGTTTGAAGGAGAATATTGTTTTCTTTTTCTGGTGTCATATTGTTCATTGAAACATGCCAAAATTGGTTTGGAATAAGAAAGGGAAACTGCACACATCTTATATTTTGTGTGATATGCATCACAGTTAGAAAAGCAGATAATAAGTCGTTAGAAAAGCAGATACTAAGTTGTTGGATTCTGCATCTTGATACTGCCAATTTTATTGATGAAATAGGAAAATATGTAGAAACTGAATAAAACCAAGGAAATGACATTAAGCTTGCTATTCTGTAGTTGATTTAATTTTATTTTTTTACTAGTTTGAGTTCAATTTTATGTTGCTGCTGAAAAAACAAGCTGTTTCATAGGATGAACCATGAGTCATACTTAGTCTAGAAAATATTATTTTGAGGAAATTTCTTCTGTCAGAGATTATTGTATGATAAATAGAGTCAAAATTAGTAACCATGTACATCATATAATGTGGAATTACATTTATTTTTTAATTCATACTTGTATAGAATATAAGAGATGATATGTACAAAAGTGAACTTTTATTGGCGTAGAGGAATTTTGTAGAAGGTTTCCATTATGTTGTTCTTTGGACCTATTATTATGTTACTATTCTGTGCGGTTTATGAAAAGCATTAATAAGGATGTATAGCACATCATGTATCACTGCATCATAAATATAAATGTAAACATTGATATAAAAACTATGCTGTTTGCAATGTGTTTGTTTTGTATCTTTGTGTAGCTGTGGATGGATGGGAGGTCTATGATTGTTGAGGCCTGGATTGTTGAGAATTTGCAGGAGCAACACGAGGGCCCCGACCGCATACTGCTTAAAAAAAAAAAATGTAATACTTCTTTCTTTGTTTGTGCTAGTCAGAGTATGCCATGTATGCTGAATAGGATGGTTTAGAAGTGGTGTGAGCCAACTGAATTTTGAAAAGACAATGGAACTTCCCCCAGTTACAACAAATCTTTGATTCACAACTACCAACCCTCACGAACCTTAAGATCCTCAAATTCTGGTCTTTTGCAAGTTCCGGTTTCAAGGAAATCATGGGGGGAA
>BEXV01000985.1:0-37660 GCA_003118195.1 Hemicentrotus pulcherrimus
AAAAGATGGGAGTTGTTGCTACCTTGTTTGGCGTTCAACAATAAGGGATAAAGCAACGTCGACCTGGCGCTGCTCAGTGGCTGCCGGGCTCACGATCAATTAGGCAAAACGAATTTCCACCGGAGTGTTGGCTCAGTCAGTAGAGCGTCCGCCTCACATCCGGGAGGTCGTGGGTTCGAACCCCGGCCGCGTCATACCAAAAGACGTAAAAAAGATGGGAGTTGTTGCTACCTTGTTTGGCGTTCAACAATAAGGGATAGATCAACGTCGATCTGGCGCTGCTCAGTGGCTGCCGGGCTCACGATCAATTGAGCAAAAACAATTTGCGTTTCGGTTTAATAAAATTTGGAGTGGACTATTAGGCTATTATTATTATTATTATCATCATCATTACTTTTGCCCCATCCCCTTCTCTCTCTCTTTCTATCTATACCATCTCTCATTTTGACTGATCTCTATATCACCAACTCTCCTTTCCACATTTTTTCTTTTTCACCAATCACCATCAGTACCAACTATTTCACATCACTTTTCAACTCATATTGCGCTTGGCATGTCGATCATCGACCTGAACCATGTTATTGCCTTAATGTAAATGCCCTTCCGGCTGTCAGCAAACGATTTTGATTTGGGGTGTTGCTCTTAGCTAAAACCCTATGTCATAATGGCCAATGAACTCCGAGTCGAACGGTTGTTCACCCGATTTGTTATTGATCAACGACCTGTTCGTTCTTTCTCTTTCGTTTCGTGTGGTACTGTAGGTCAATATGGCTCTTACCACAATGACACTTGAAAGCTCAATTTCGGTTGTATCTTTTTTTCTGATCGACTTGCAGATAAAATATGTCAATAAGTAAAGTTGTCACAACGTCTATAAATGAAAACTTAAATGCTCTTTTATCTTTTATTCTATTCATTTCCTCTTCAGCATTTGGTTTCTACTTGATTGCGTTGCCAAGGTTAAAACCCCAATTTCGTTCGCTCTCTCAATTCCGTATTATTTTCATCTCTTAATTTTTTACAAAAGATCACGAATATCGCCCGTAGCTTCAACTATAATCAAAACTTTCAGCTTTACTTGTCAAATTAGACAAAACCCTTTTTTCAAACTTTATGTAAATCGTTTAAATTGATAAACAATTACGGAATATGAAATATGACAACATATTATGTTTCCTTTTATGAGCAGAAACGCCTTCAGGGCAATTGTAACTTAAGTCTTCGTGATTCAGGGACGCGAGACCTGTCGCATTATGTTCTATGTGAATCACGAAACGTCTTGGTTTTTGTTTTTTCAACCGACACTTTAAGCACGATTTGCATATCCTCTAACATGGTCATCATAAAAATTTTGTTAATTATGTTCGTGTTGTACTGTAGGTCGACACGCCTGTCAATTAGTAAAGTTACTGCATCGTTTTTTTAAGTGACAAATTAAACTGTTCCTTTTATTTTTCAGCTTCTTTTTGTGTTTTTTTCCTTTCCTCATCAGAATTAGGTTCCTACTTAATTGCGATGCCAAGGTTAAAACCACAAGTTTGTTCGCTTTCTCCATCCCGTATTATGTTTATCTCTTAATTTGTTACGAAAGATCACGAATATCGCCCGCAGCATCAATTTTTGATTAAAACGTTTAGCTTTACTAAATAAAACACAACTTTTATTGAAATTGATAAACAATTACGGAATAAGAAATCTGACAACTTATGTTTCCTTTTATGAGCAGAAACACCTCCAGGGCAAATTTAACTTCAATAATTGTGTATCTTTAATCATGTTCGATGTGACTCATGAAAGGTCTCCTTTCTTTAAAAAAAACTCATCTGACAGCTTTAAGCACGATTTGCATATCCTTTGACATGGCACCATGGTCACCATCAACATTCTATTTATTATCCTCCCTCCTCATTCTGCCAAGCCGAGCTCTATCAAACGGTTGATTCCACACGTAACAACTTGATTGGAGAAAAACCTGTCCCCGGAGGCTTTGAAATATTAACCAATCATATTTAACATGATTATGATAGAGTCGCAAAATCGCATCTTGCAAGTCCTAATAAAGTTTTACCTCGGAATGTCATCGTTTAGACCCAATTACGACGAATACATGTCAAGTTGGGGTTAAGGGTACACAACGCTTGCCAAAAACATGCAAATTTTATTCTTTGCTGAAATACAATATGTATCAAATGATCTCAAAAACGGATTAGCATTAAAAGAAACAGAAATTGCTTATTTACTTTAAGGGATGCTCATTCTAGATGCTCAATAGATCAATATTTATCATAAAACTTAGCTATTCTCAAGTTTTAGCTAGTTAGAAGCGATAAGATGTAAGACATCTTTTATTTTTACCTTTAAGGTTTATAGGATTTGTTTTTTCTTTGATACTCTGATTGTGCACCTCGGGCATTGATGATTTGAAGTGAATTAGTCGCATTGCAAAAGTCATATATTATTATTACCTTTATTATTAGTATTATTATTATCATTATTATCATTACTATGACTATTATAACAATTATCATGATTATTCTCCAGTGAAACACCATGGAATGCTGAGGATGTTTTCTTATTTTTTTTACCGAAACGAAACGCAAGGCCCTCACATCAGCCCATTCCCATCACTGATACAAAAGATCATTTAAACAAGCTCTGTCTACATCATCCGATAAAGATTAATATGTCCACGTTGCTGTTTCTTCAAAACAATAAGATGTAAGACTCATTTTACTTCCCGCTTTGTGTTACCCGATCTCTCTTAATCCTTTCGGCAGCACCTGATATTCTGACACACGCTGACGTTACATTAGTGTCTACGTGTTAGTTTTTTGTCACCGACCAGAGACAACAGGCTTTCCCATCAGCCCTTACCCATCAATGAATCTACCAAATAGTTTGTCATTTAGCAATTTAGCATACCAGCCGATTACGGAAAGGGAGAAATAGATTGATATTTCTCCGAAAACGAAAATATATGTCACCCCTGCTTTTTCTCTTTATGTGTTATCCGATCTCTTTTGATCCTTTGGCCAACACCTGATCTTCTAGGACACGCTGAGGAACCCCGAGTGTCTACGTGTTTTTTTGTTTTTACCGACCCGAGACAACAGGCTCTCCAATCAGCCCTTTTTCATCGATAAATCCACCAAAAAGAATTGTCATTTAACCTAGCCCTTTGTACATAATGAGATAAAAGCAGAATTCAAGCAGTGACACGATGATTAAAATGTCACCAGGTCGCATGGTGGTAACCCGACCTGTAATTGCTCGAAGATTCCTTGCAGCAACAAGGGGGAAAGCGAAATGGCACTCGCAAAGATTCAGTGGGAGACAAAAGCGACACGACCCAGCAGCTGTCGCCTGTAATTGAACTCATTCAACATGATCCTCGTGGTGGTCTTCAGTTCTGATGTGACCAACATCAACAACTCGATTTCATCTCTCTTCCTTTTTTTCCCTTTTTGTTGTCATCTCTATTGCTCTTTATTCCCCTTCTGCTGCTCATCGACCCCTCCTTCTTATGTTCACATTGAATTCAATCGAGCTCTCTTTTGAAATTGGCTGCGAGCGATCAAAGATCAAGGGTTCCGAAACATGTTTAAACGGTTGTTCAACAGGATTTCTCGCCCATGCATTTCATTAACGTTTGACCCACTTTCCAAGCGGATCTTAATCTTTTTGGCTGCCTCACCAAGTCAAGAAGCAGCTGAGCGGCGTGGCTGGGTTTGCGGACTGCTCTAAGGTTACCAACCCTAGCGAAAAATCGAATCCTGATGTCGTCCAATCCGCCTCATCTTCTTACGATCTCCGGCAACATTGGTCCGGGGCGTCATCTCCGGTTTCGCCCAGTTGCACCAGATGACGTCTGTATGTCGGCTGCAATCAGTGCTTCCCCCTCAGCCACCTCGCTTCACTTCTCAAGGTTTTAAAACCGACACTGTACCACATACACCACCACACACTGAAATCGGACAGAATATGC
The DNA here is from genome assembly GCA_003118195.1 of Hemicentrotus pulcherrimus. Taxonomy (NCBI): domain Eukaryota; kingdom Metazoa; phylum Echinodermata; class Echinoidea; order Camarodonta; family Strongylocentrotidae; genus Hemicentrotus; species Hemicentrotus pulcherrimus. The sequence continues at coordinate 3,986 of BEXV01000985.1, forward strand.
AACGGTTTTCCTTTCCATATCGATTCTATTTTGCTAGCAATAGTAGAATAATCAGTCCATTTGTTTATGTCATTCTTCCCTTTATTTTAGTTTGCATCTTCAAAAGGTAAGAATTCAATTCTTCCTGTTGGGTATTCTGAAAACTAACTTGATTGAAAAGGTCATGATCCCATATCGATGTTTGGGATGTTTTTACTGTAAACAACAATGCATCATGCATTCCTAAGAATTCGTGTCCGTATGTAATATCGATGAGTCATTTCACCGTCCATTTTGCACGTTTCTTGATGATCTATAACCACTTTCCAATTTATGACGTCAGATTTTGGTAAAATTATATCCGGGTCATCGATTTGATTGCGTTGCACAAGGTCAGAAAATATACCTTTAGACAAAAGACATGATAATTGTTTGGCACTATATGCACGTATTTTCAAAATGCTATGCTCGTGCAAAACTCATGAAAGTCATGAGTCAATCGATTGAAAACCGCATTATGCCGTAAAACCATTGTGTTATTTCAGGTATGCTGCATTTGTATGATAAAAGAAGGTGAAATTAAAAACAACCTGAACGCTCTTTTAAAGGAAGTTTAAAAGAGCGAATGAATTAAGTTTTGTTAAAACATCATTCAAAGTTGGCAGCACAAAAACCTAACAATCAGAGAAGAAGCAAATTAGTGAAATTTTGTTAGACAAAACCTCAGACAGTAATGTTGGAGATCTCCCCAATTTGTGTGTACATGTTTCGTCATAACTTTTTTGAAATTTTATTGATATAAAATAATATTTCCATGATACATAATATCTCACATCCCTCCCTCCTCAAACACGAGACTCGCTCTTGCTTCTAGATATGGCTACCGTTGTCATCTGATATTGGTTTGTAAAATCAAGATATTATATTCCCGCAATCCATGCATAGAAAAACTGAAGTTAACTTACGGCGTAGTTAAAATGACTTGAATGATATTCGTCATTGTATTATATTAGGGTGCATCCATAACTCAAATAGCTTTCTTTCATTCGTGTTTCATCTACTTAAAGGTAAAGACCAGTTTCGGAAACGCCCCAATTTCAGAAAATGAAATGGAAGCTCTCATTACCAATCATGTGAAAGAATATGTTTTGACTAATACATGATGATAAAAAAATTGCCGGGAAACCGCCTACTGATTCATATATTTGGTCAATTTGTTTCTCTCATGGTCGTGTGAGAGATATAGGGTAGTCCCATGTACATCTTTCTGTGATGATTCAAGAACCTTGCAGATGCTAGATACTAGATGATCAACCTTTTTTGAACGATTCCACAACGTTTTTTTCACAATGCAATCGCATGACCAGAACTAGTCTTTACCTTTAAGAGTTGAGAGTTCGAATCCTAGCCAAGCTGGCAATACATTAATCCGCATTGGCCACCCTTCACCCAGGTGCATATATAACGAGTTATTTGTTTATGGGGTCATAATGGTTGCAGGGCCCTGAGGAAGAACAACATTGGCCATGATGATGCTTTTGGGGGTAACTATTTGTGACTGTAGAGTTAGATTTTTTTTAAATTATAAGATATGATAATTAAAACGTACATTTAGATACATGTAGCATTAATTAGAATTACCCCCCCCCCTTTTTTTTTTTTCTTATCTCTCGCTCTCTCTCTCCTTCTCTCCATTGGAGTTGATGTATGTTTGTATTCATGAGCTAGACACACATAAAATGAAATGTCTCTAAAGTGTGAAAAAAATTCTAACTTTGGTGGACTGGACAGGAGACTATCTTTGCCCAGCCTGCGTTTAAAATCTTCTGCTTGCTCCAGATAGTGTAGAGATTGCATGGCGTAATTGATATAAGTGAGATGGAACTGATAAACAGAGTCGAGATAGAAATTCATATGAAGATATAGAATATAATTGATATCATGGAAAGCAGGAATCTGTGTTATAGAATGGTGCGAAATAAAGATGGTTGGCTGGAAAGAGAGAGTGTGTGTGTGTGTGTAATACGGCATGGGGAAGCGAGAAAGGTAGGATGAAGATGAGAGAAAGAGAGAGATGGGAGAATTAAACAAAAAACACATGAAGAGATAGCATAAAGGGAGGTAAGAGTGATGACGGAGATTGGAGAAGGAGAGATTGGAAAAGATAGATATAGAATGGGGAGGCAGAAGAAAGGAGATGTAGATAGGAAGAGAGCGAGGGAGACCAACAGTTATAAAGGCAGAGAGATGCCGGTAGAAAGAGAGGATGGGAAGAGGAAGAGGATTCGGCAGAAGCCAGATTAAGATATATATATTTAACACGTTTCCACGCATTTCCAACTCTTTTGGAGGTGAAAAACAAGTGGATAACGCATTGCATATCAAACATGGACGCGGGATGTCTTCGTCCTTACGTTTGAATATCACCTTAATCTACCATACTATGTCATGGGATCTAGACTTCCTATCTGAACCACGAAGAGCAGAATACTTTCTGTATCTTTCATATCCATATAAAGAGGACATGTTCATTCCATGCGCTTCGGACGATTGAAATCGCATTCCTAGAAATGCGATTTCTGATGTAGACATGTCTTAACTTTCTAATCTAAGATTAAGATCTTGTAAAGGGGGATGAAATTCTCTTTCCTCTTAAAAGTCTGATGTATGAAATATGTCTTTCTTTTATTTTGTTGTGGCTTGTTTTGTCGGAATTATATCCTTATAGAGAGATATGGATAAAGTATACATGAACAACTCAGTGGAAACGCTTCACAGATTACTTTTGTTGGCAGAAGGGTATTTCGTTTTACAGATGGCTGTATAGATAAGTTATCAAGTAAATCACACTCTCTTATCAGTTGTTTTTATCATTTCCCCGGAAGCCTTTACTTTGTTGTCAGCAATTCGACTTTCTCAGATAACTTCTGTTAAATCTTTCTTAAACAAGTTGTCCCATACAAATTTCCAACCTTTCACATTTTAAAAGCATCGCGAATCGTATCAGTTTTTGTGAAGTGTAAAATAAAAAAGCGAAAACTTTTCTTTTGAACATCTTCTTCTATGATATGCACACGAGCAGAACCCTTCTGTTATTCATGTTCAGCGTGTTAACGAAAGGGTAGTGTTTTTAGTTTTGACTTTTAATCGTGGTTGGCAGAAGTCACAATACATATTTAACCAACAACAAAAACAAAAACAAACAAAATTCTAAAATCAAAGCACGAACAGACTCCCTTAAACGGGTATTCATCTACAATAAATTATAACATTGAGAATATGATGATTAAATTGGATCAGGTTTCAATAAAGCACTCCCGTATTTTGAAACGCCGTAATCACGCTAAAAGTACAGCGTGAAAGAATATATTTTATGCAGTCTCGCTCTTTGTGCTGGAAGATTTTTCGGATCTTTAGATCGAAATGTCGCCTCAGGGAGGTAGATCGTATATTCGTTAAAGTCATACGCCGTAGTACAGATGCATTTCTATTAGTAGCGCCTTTGTCCCCTTTCAATGAAGAGTCATGTGGGAGAATTCGTTATACCACGTGATCTCTGACGAAACAATAAACTCCGCTTCTCAACCAGTGGTGTAGCTACAGTGGGCACAGGGTAGAGTCCTATACCCCCCCCCCCCCCCCCCCCCCCNCCCCCCCCCCCCTATCGAGTGATGAACAAAACTCACTGAACAAAATCTGAAAAGAAAGGGAAAGGGGAAGGGAAAAGGGACAATAGAAGAAGACACATGGATCACATCTTACCTTTCCCCTTATTTGCATTTAAATTCCCGAGTGCCCCGTAATCTTGCTATTGCCCCCTTCCATAGGTGGACTCAGCATACGCCACTGTTCCCAACTTATCAAGATGGTACATGTACGTCCCGGTGTGATTTCTGCGCGTAGCGAGCATTGGCAGGTGTATGGCTGCGCGCTTAAGAAGTTATCAAGTCATTGATCAATACATAGACGATCATGAAATCATGTAGCGTGTCAGATGTTGGAGAATGAGGGGTCACTGTATTGTGGTGATAATAATCCGGGAACATTAGTTCGTTCTCGGCTCTTTCTTGCCTTGTCGTGCCGGCTAATCACCCATAATGCTATTTGCCATTAAATTAAGATTCTATCGCGGAGGTTTCTCCGCAACCTGATGAGGCATTATCGTATGGATGTTCGAGCAAGGTCGGGTAAGAATTCACGGGTATGAAGAATTATGGATTGGAGGCATACACGTTTCACTATGCCTGTCATGCAAGGCCACTTGTTGTTTCGTTTACCTGGTGTAAATACGTGGTGTGGGTATGCATACACGGGAGATACGTGTGAGACAACATCGCACATTCTCGACGAACCAATCTCAGAATGACTCGAGACTCCAATCTCAAATGGTGGAATCTACCGCGTAAAAACAATCGAATACGGGTCCTGAAATTTCAATAGCAATACAACAATACAAAATCTAAAAATGACAAACTAAGAAAAAACTAATTAAGATCGTCTTAAGGAATATTAATCTTTAAAAACATCGATCTGTTAGACGACATATCGAGATAGATGAAACGAAGCCATTACAATTTTGTCATCGTATGAAACAAACACAAAACTTTTATAAAAAATAATTAATCTATTTTGGGTAATGAGACTTCCTTTATACATTTTGTCATTTACTATTTATTTATTATATTAGATGATTTTTCTTCTTCTTCAATTTGCCTACTGACACTTCACTGTAAATCAATCCTATCGTATGTCAAGAAATCTGAAGTCATACCTCCCTTTTTAATTATGTACTTCTTCGTCGCATTAGACCTACCTCTGATTATTTAAGACCTGCAAAATATGTTCACGTGTATAAAGAGGATAAACATAAGGACCAGAGACTATGATTGTATCATGGAGCTATAAAGTGATAGCTCCATGATTGTATGGTGCAGTTAACTAGTACTAGTACTAGTAGTAGTATCACAAAGTGAATCATTTATCATGAGAGGGTTTAAACCTACTACCACCGGACAACTGTCGACGACCTGTGAGCATGTGCCCAAATGTTGTGATTTTCTTTACAGCGCGTAGCAAAGGAATGAACCATTTCGTGCATTTTGGTTATGCAGGCATGAACATAGGGCTCTAAAATTGCAGTGTTTGAGAACGTGGACATTGTAGTTAAGGTATTTGATGTGGATGCCCATGGTGCACTATGAGAAGTGAGCAATGCCCGACTGTCAGCGCCAAAGCTTCGACTTTCAATCGCGAACGCCATCTAATCCTCACAATTAAATTCAGCACTGGCAGCGCTTTAAAACTCTTGGGACCTCGGAGCTTCAGATAGAACCAGGAATCAAACCCAGTCTTGCCCGGTGGTATATCGGGCCATCTCACACCCTCCAGCCAAGACCATTATTTTATTCGTTATCGGTCTCATCTATCACCCTCTCTTTCGTTCTATCTGTCTTGGTCTTCATTTTTCGCTATCTTCTCATTTATCTCTCCCTTCTCTCTATCTGTCGTTACATGTTTCTCTTTTTTACTCTTTCCCACTTGTTTTTCTTTCAGTTTGACCCTCTCCCTCCTCCCTCTCACCCTACTTTCTTGACATCTCGCTCTTTCGGTCTCTCTCTCTTTTTCCCCTTCCTTTATCTCGTCTTCTGTTTTATTTCTGTGTCGCCCAATCTTAAAATCTCTTTAATTTGTATCATTCTTTCCCTTTCGCCATCCCCATGCAAATAGAATGTATAGAGTGTTGATAAATGCGAAAGTGTTAACTTCTATTGTTACCATTGCCCTATTTCCCAAGTGTTTTTGCGTGTGTGCCAAAGGTTTTGTTTACAACGCAAGAGAAATCATGTCTATATGTAAGCTCCTGGAATCCCAGCAAGCTCTTGTAAACTTTTCGAACAAAAGGTGAGCCTTTGTTACTCTTTAACTTGCACCATACCCAAATAGGATTTGTTAAACTATACAACATTCATTGACATGGATACTTGTTTTGTTATGTCTTATATATTTTTGTCTTGTTATTTTTTTTACAAATGCCCCGAACTTTTGTCAAACGGATGCTTTCTGCCCTTCATTCGTTCCACAAAACTTCACCACTAGGCGTCCAAGTGTTTTGTTTTGCATTGACATGAGCAGCGTTGCCAGCCATCCATCACATGGCCTCCAATCCCATTACCCCGACATACCCTGACCTATGGTGCAACAAATCCTTGCCAATCGACAATCATTCTGATTTCTTTCTCTCTCTTTTATAAGGCTGACAGTATCCCTTGCCATCTCATCATTATCAATACGAGATGGGATGTCACCCCGGTGGGATGCCATGCGTGATTGCTGCTTGACATACACGATGGTTGGGTGGTGCTTAAAAGCTATCTGATTTTAAAACTAACCCCGGCGGTCATCGTGACCTGAAACACGACGCCATTTTGGTTTGGTGCTTTCGGGTAGACCTGTAATGACCTTGGAAACTTGAGTCTTTGTTTTATACATCGTTCGAATTGGTTCTACTTGAAGATTATGTATACGATGACGATTCACAATGGTTATGATAGTTTAAGGATTATTGAAGAAGGCAGCACTTTATTTAGTGCACGTTACACAAAAACGTCTATATATACACACACACATATATATATATATGAGATTACCCAAATTCAACATAATTTAATGGTGATGAAACTTAAATCCTCAAGATGTTTGGTCGGAATTTGGATGAAAGCTTCTTTCGTATTGATTTCCTGTTTCAACTCAGAATGCAATATATTTCCTCTCACATTGAACATAGAAATGCAAACGAAACACTCTTGATTGTGCACTCTTTGTAACGAAAGAAAGGGAGAGAATATACTTAGTGGTAACATCACACATTGGTAACATCACACATTGGTAACTAATCCAATCTCCTCTCATTACGGTGTGATAACAATCAAGAGCGAAATAGGTGCTCCTCGTTTCTCACTATTTAAATGCATTCGCCTCTCAAACATGCAGTCAAGGAAGGAAAACTTTGTCCATATTAAAAATTCGATCTGCGAGATTGAGCTGCATATCCTGACACTTCATCACCATACGCACGTGTGCAAAGACCAAGACGCGCTAAATATTCATCTTCACCAAACACTTTTTTTTTGTCCTCTTCTTCATGGCTGACTTCTGCGTATGATACAATTTCTTGAGGCGTCAGCTATCTAAAATATCTCTCTCTCTCTCTCTCTCTCCAATCTTACCCCGAATCAGATCATGGTTTATATTTCACATCTCCGGCTCGACATTTCCTTGAAAGTTCTATAAATATACTTTTGGTATGGTCTGTTAAACAAAGAATACAAAGCCAAAGAGAATATATAATTCCTGTTTCACATGAAATGATAAGGCGAACGTTTAGGGAGTTACTTGTGCGTAATGACGAATCATCTATCATACTATTCCTGGAGAAAAGAAAAAACTGGTTAATATATATTGTCTCACATACTAAAAATGTTTTTTGTTAAATTCTTGATGAGATATATTATATAGTCTCTTGAAATGTTTGATATGATTTAAATAGGGTCTACTTATATACGAAGTTTATATATAAATTGTATATACAGACATGTACATACATAATTTGGTCATTACCTCATCTTTCTTTATCTTTCTAATATCATAACGAATTAGTATGAGAGATTTCATCTCGTTCTCCTTTTTTTTCTCTTCCTCATTCTGTTCGCCTTTCTGTCACTAAGTTTCGCTTTCTATCACTCACCATCTCTCTTCGTGTGGCTGATATCTCAATCCTTATCTCTTTCTCTCCCTTACTATCAGTTGCCTACTCACTTTTGTCGGATTCGTACTCTCTAACCATTCCCCTAATATCTCTCTTTCTTTCTTTCTCTCTCTCTCTCTCTATCTCTCTCTCTCCTCTTTGTCTCTCAATTCCCGCTTCGCCTCTTTTGACAATAATTGTTGCTCCTTTATTAATTCCACGCTTGTCTCAATCTTGATCTTTGTTTTATTCTCATGACCCACATTCTAATTAAAAAGAGCAGAAGTGTCTCATTACGCTTCATGATTTTTTTTTTCTTCTTCTGTTTTCATGTGAACTTTCATAAACAATTTGCATGAGTACCATTCTTCTCTTAAGAAGTCCTACAGTTAAAAATTGTACTTTTGTATAAACTTTGGCATTATTTATAATCTCTCTTATCTTCTTATTTACTGCAGCGACCTTCACCTACCGTCTCAACAACGAAACCAACGGAGAACAGACCCAAGAAGATACTATCATTGTCCACTACGAAGACGGTCACTGGAGCACCCCGTATTTCGACTGCGGTGGTGGCAATATCTGGATGATGACGTATACTGTCCCCTTCCTTGGCAGAAGACCCAATGGCACCTACTATTTCAAGTGAGTCTTATTTTATAGCCATGATAGGTGTTTATAAATAGCATCTTGCGGCTGTCAGATCATACAATTCTTCATTTCTACCTTCCTTTCGCATGTTCTAAATTGATCTCCTTGGCATTCTCGGTTTGATTGTGGTTTTACATACACTTAATATTTCGTATTACCGTTTTCAAACAACTTTATTTCCCGTTAAACGTTACCGAATTAAAGGTATAGTTGAGTTTCGATATAAAGGGCGCTACACAAATATTTGTGTATGAGATAATGAAAAACTCCGTGTCAAATTTGAAAGAGCAAACAATTTAAATTACAATATCATCTTTGTTTGATCAAAATCGGTTCAGAGACGGCTGAAATATCCATAAATATAACAATTTCTAATAATTGTGGGGCCCCACGTTATTCGATAGTTTTGAACCAGTTGTTGAAAAAAACGAACGCCTGATATAAGTTTTATTCCAGCCAATGCCAATGTTGGGTTTTTGTTGGCTTTTTCGTGTTGATTATAATACGCATGTGTATTGTTATTATTATTTAATCAATCAAATAACGGTCACCGTATTTCGGGGGGAGCTGAATTGGTATGGTTGGATTTAATCTAAATTTCACAAAACTTGGGGTCTGAAATTTCCTTCATATCAATTTTAGGTCCTAAAATGCACTAAAAATGTCATAAATAAGAAAAAGAGCAATGACCATGCACTTTGAAGGCATTCGCGGTGTTAAACATGAACTCAACTGTCCCATTAACTTGAATGAAGTGAATTCAGATTTTTAGATTGAGATGACTGCTGCACAACGCCGTTGAACGTCGCTCGTACTCCATGCAAGAAAAACAAGCTTAATTTTAAGCAAGCGAATGATTTCATGACACAAAGATGCACTTTTATCCTTTACGCGCATCATCGTTAATTTTCAATATTTTGCATTGCGCCACCTCATCTAATCCATCTTAACAATCTGTATAAAGCTATTTCAATTATGGGGTTGATTAATTGAATACCTTCACAGTGTAAAGTGACCTATATATAGTTCATATTTTCTATGGCTTACGTGCATACGACCTGCTATTATGACGTCATGGGCATGCTATGATTGATGTGTATTTAATTGCCTATGCCAACACAGTTCAGGGACCAGAAGGAAAATTTGTTTTGGAAGAGGGGATGAGTACTCGAAGAAGCGGGGGAACTGTGGAAGATGCGATTAATCATAATTTGAGAAAGAGGTGTTTAACGATAATATTATCCACGTGCTATCACACAAAAAAAAGGAATAAGAATATGATGATCAGTAATGAATTCTCGTTAAGTGGTACCAGACGTAACATAGGACTCCGAAATTTTTATTCTCATCTTGTCCGGTCGATCCTCTCGCATTAGCTCCAAGTTAAAGATAAACTCCAGTTCTGGTTAAAAAAAAAGAAGAAAATTAATTCTCTCAGAATCGAACAAAACTCACACTTAATGTTCAAGATTACAAATAAATGACATGTGCCAAACAATTTTGGAAGAAAATGTATACTGGCTGAGTAATGAGCATAGAAAGACAAGGAAATCAAGGTAGTCCCCGACACCATGTGTGTTGTCCCATATATAGCTTTCTGTGTACAGTGCTTGTTACTTTACCAAGACTCGGTCAAATTTATTATGATTTTGATGACTCCAGAACCTTGCAGTGCACACCAATACTTACATGTTATATGATCAACTGTTTCTGATCCTTTCCACACCTTTTCTTTGATAATGCAATCGCATTAGCAGTACTAAAGTTTATCTTTAACTACACCCGGGTCAAAATAGATACCTGTAGATGAAACGACTTATTTGCGGGAAGTAAATATCGACCTAGGATTCGAACCCTAAACCTTTAAACCCTATCTGCACTAGTTTGGTCAAGAGGGATTAGACCTCCCTGCGTGGTCACTTGCAGGTGGTTGTCTCATCAAATCAGCTCTCAATTAACATCATAAAAAAAGGGACCACGGGGGACCAATGGGTACCGCTTAGGCATTGTTGGCTATATAGAGGGCGCAAGTAGCTACAAGTAGTGCAGTCCCGCTTTAAATCAAAGTGATCCGAGGGCCCCCAGGGAGAACGCTATCAATACTGATGAGGCTATCCTCGGTAAACAAGACATAGTAGTAGTAGTAGTAGTAGAAGTAGAAGTAGTAGTAGTTGTAGTAGTAGTGGTAGTAGTAGTAGTAGTAGTAGTAGTAGTAGTATAGTAGTTATACATTGTAGCATACGTCTGATCGACGCTGAAACAAAAATCTACCCATCACAGTTGTTCATCAATTAAAGTTGTTTCCATCATCTAAATGTGTTTTTTAAACACGATACAACTTGCTAGCAGTTAAATCAAAGTCACGTTTGTCATAAAATCATTAAAGGCTAATACATCGTTGATTAAGTTCTGCGGTCAATTTCCTTAGATCTTTTTTGTTTTAGCAATCAATAAAACGACTCGATTGTCTGATAAACCTGTTTCATTAATATTTACATGTTGGTTACCAGTGACGTCAATAACATTGGTTTAGTAATTATGTGAGGTATGAATGTATTCCTGCCTCATGTATTTATGTTGTGTATAGTATGCATAAATTCAATAGCATTCAGGATTCTGCTGGAAAACAAAAAATGGTTAAATACTTGAACAATGCAGCTTTCACCCTGAATTTAATGGGACCGTGTCAAAAGTTTGTCTAAAGATAATCTTGAAATTTGGTTTTAAAAAAAGAAAATTAATTCTCACAGAATCAAACGAAACTTACACTGAATGTTCAAGATTAAAAATTAATGTCATTTGCCGGACAATTTTGGTAAAAAATATATACTGGCTGAGTAAATGAGCATAGAAAGATAAGGAAATCAAGGTAGGTGGCCCGACACAATTGTGTAGTCCCATTTTATGTATACAATGTTTGTTACGTTACCAAGACTGGGCAAATGTCATTATGATTTTAATGACTCAACTTTATCTTTAGTTATAGTATCACCTATAAGAAGACATATAAGTTAATGACAAAACACACACCTGGTTGTGTTATTTATCTCATACCAAAGATCTCTTTGCTTAATTTAGTTCCTGAATTTATTTTCTTCCTGCGATTTTTTTTTTTTTTTACCGAGAAACGTCATTACGCGCACAATTCAGAAATCGTGTTAGCAGCGCATGATTAGCCTTCGTTACAGTCAGTTGCCTACATTGTCATGTGCGTCACCTATGCTGTTTGTCATGACTTTTATTAGATCATACATGGCGTGCAGTCAATAATAATCCGGGCGAAACTAATGCAAATATAATTTCATGCTTCCCCAACTTCATAACTCATCTTAAATGAATTCCTTCACCTACGTTTAAGGGTCCGTCCTTGTAGAATGGAATTGAACTGAGCTATATTTGGTTCCAGATCTGGAAGGAGTAGTTGAATTTGAGCATGCTTGGAATTGAATTTTGAAATGTAAATCGAGGCATTCTTAATGATAATATTGTTTTCATATGATTTACATCAACCTTTTGTCAAACGTGGACTTCATTTTCGTGAAAAAAGAGGTTTTGATTGGACATCCAGTGTTGGTACCTGTACTTATCTATCTTCTCCATCTTTCATCACATCCTATGGTGTTTTAATGCATTTCTGTAAATGTAACAAATTAACCCGCTTAATATTTTTTTTTTAATTTACGTGCTTTATTTTTTATGTATTGAAACTAAAATCTTTTCTATCGATTTCCCAACAAGATTAATCTCTGGCGACTCAAAAAGATGAAAATTTTATATTATTTTATTTATGCACATCGCCGACGAATATTTTGACAGTATTTTCTATTAAAACACTTATTTCTGACTGAAAATATGATTGAGGGGCAAAAATCCATTACCCGTCGCCTCTTTCGGTAATCCTTTAGCCTGCTGCATCTTATCCTCGATTTACCATTATCAACTGCATTATCGTCTGATTCTGATTGTCCAGGAATTCGTGCTCCTGGCAAGTCAGTGAACTTGCGTCGTTCAGGGTCACGTTTCCAATGCTAATTGCGGAGAATAATCGAGTATTATTCAGCTTAACAGAGATCCAATCTTCTCCTGAGGCGACGGCTAGATGTGTAAGGCTAAATAATGATAGAAAGATGCCCATTAAAGGATATGTATCCCGCATTAAGTTCCTTTCAGAGTGTGTTTATACGGTAGGAAAATTCAGTTGAGTATAAACTGCAGTTTCAGGGGGGAAAGCAAAAATCCATCCACGATTTGATCAGGTAACCAATTTTGTTTAGCATGGCATTTGTTCCTCTTTTAATCGCAATATTTCCCTGAAATGTTGTTGCTTTAAACAGCCGTTTGGACACATGTAATGGCATTATGTTTCTGCATTTATCAGAATATTGGCATTCAGTGTTTAAACTCGGCTTGCAAATCCACCCCGAACTTGAAAATGAGTGAAACAAATTGAAGAATGCGAGATGTTGGTAACTATAGATGACAAATTAATTGACAATGTACCAATCTTATAGATTCTCTAGCCGAGGCCTTAAAAGTAGACCATAAGAACAAGCCTTCTGTAACTGTAACACCTGTTGCACAAAGCGTTACTTTGATTGCTCTCTCTCTCTCTCTCTCTGAATGCAAATTTGTTAATCTCCCTAATATCTGTGTCAATTCGACTTTCGTAAGGTAGTACGTCAAATATAGAATAGGGACTTTTAGATTCTGCACGACGAGAACGTGGACTGCTCTTTTAAGGCAATGGGTGGTATTCTCATAAGTTAAGCCGGGAATAAGTCCAGACTAAACAAGAATTTTAGTTCACACTTGTATGGAATGCTAGGTTTTATTTTCCTCCTTAATATTCATTACAAAGAAAATCTACCAAAGACTTTGTTGAAATTCAGTTCGTGCTCATATTATCTTTTTTTTCCCATATCATTGCAAAATTAATTTTTTCGACACTTTTCATTGAAGGATTAAAATAATCTGTACAGGGTAAATTAGTTTGCAACAGGCATTCCATAAAAGTGTGAACTAACTAAGTACTCGCTAACTTAGTATGCGCTACCGGAATACCACCCAATGTGACGTCCTTTTATGGCGCTGGCAGTGACGTCACATTGCCTTAAAAGGGCAGTCCACGCTCTCGACGTGCAGAATCTAAAAGTCCCTATTGTGCCTTTTAAGACTCTTCCGGATATTACGCGGTAAACCGCCGCAAAAGTAGCCACCGTGTATTAAACATGTAAATGTATGGCGACTGCACGCAACAAAGATCCATGCGCGTATTCACTTATATTAGGTTTGTGTTAAAAGATACACAAATGTGAAACTTATCACACATAACGTCCCCTAAAAAAAAACGACGCCTCCTGTCACAATATTAGGTGAGGAACTGTTTCAAGAAGAAGAAAAAAGTCATTTAATATGGTAAAACCTATTCCCCCTAAGAAGACAAAAGGGTCAATGTCGCTTACCTCAAGCCCCGTTAGCGTTCTTCGTATCGTTCGTCATGCTCTGATAAATCTTGTGTAATAATTGTAATGATTATTGTGATTTATTTCCTTATGTTATAAACATAAATATCGAGAGCGCGTAGTTCGAGTCCAGTGCGTGTGCGTTTGTGCGTGATGTATATGTGTATGCCAAGAAAGAAACAAAGAGTTATTACAAACATTACATATTACTGGAGGAAATCGACAATGATGTCTCCGAGTCCTGGCGACATCCTGTGCTTCTAGCGCTGTAATGTGAAGTCCAACATGTTACGTATAGATGTGGGTTTTTTATGGGAATGAGACGCAACCCGAACCAATCGCTCAATATATTCGAACTGACTGAACTAGGTCAGCGATCTTTTTCAGATTTAGACCTTTCTGTCATGCGAAATTCTGACCAACGTCAGGGTAACAAGAGACGAATATGAAGATCATTCCGGAGACTGCTCAAAACGCCATTTTGAATCAGCGGCAATATACATCATCCTAATTGGCCAGCCTACCATACTGGGAAAGCGGAGAAGAATTCAATATAACTCATATTTGGCGCAAGTGAAGCAACTATTGATAGACTTTTTTAAGGCCGATAGGACCGCACTTCTTCAATAGATGTCAAGAAAGAGATTTCCTTATGACTTATCGTTGATATTACGTATGCATGAAACTTAATACGTTTATCGAGTTAAAGTTTTCAGATGCATGAACTATAGGTGTGTGATTTGGTTGCCACAAGCAAATTTTCATTACCTTTCAGACGAAAAAAAAAAGTATTTCATTGTGTATCGTGGGTTTGTTCATGGAGGGGGGGGGGGCTTTCTATGGATGAGTAGCAAGGCAGCGGAGCGACTGAATGTTGGGTTTAGAAAGTACGTCTAGTTATCCGCAATAATCAACATGTTCTGAATATTTTATTATTTTTAACGCTTTTTACCATAATAGTAAAAACAACCACTCACAACATTGAACGAAATAAAACTGTGCTTTTCCGTTACAATAATCTCTAGCAGATCGATGCATTTAATTTTCAAGATCAGTGTTAAAACAGCATATTTTCCAATGCTCTAATTCACAACACAGTATCTTACTATGCCTCTCTATCTCATCACCTGACAAACGATTTAGCAAAGAGAGATTTCTTGTTGGTTCAGAGTGAAATTTTATATCAAAATGTTTGGATTGTCACAGATGTGTTTTGTTTGAATAGCACGCCTAGAATACCTGTTCGATCAATAAAAGTATGGCATGCTGCCTTGAGCATCATTAATAATATGAGCTAGGGGCGTAGAGCAGTAAAGCATATCCGAGAGATGAGAGCACTGTGATTCAGTTCACATACTTAAATTTTAATCCATTAGATCTGCCTGAGGTCCCAGCTGCATTCGTGTAAACTTTAAAAACGTAATTAGTCAATCATATTTTGACAAATTATAGCGTTTCTAAAAAAATGCAAGATGTTATATACAACCTGTGTTTGATTTAACTGCGTAAAAATTGAAATGTATTCACACCTTAAAAACGCTTTCAACCCAAAGTAATTTTGAGTGTTCTTTTTCTTTGATAATTAATTCTTCTGTTCTTCATCTTGTCTTCAGATACATTGTACCTATAATGATTTTGTTATCTATTTCCTCCTTTCTACCTCATAATTAATATTCACCTTCTGTTTATGTTTGATTTGTATTTACTCTCCTTTTCTTACTTTCCGCTTTTTAATTAGCCTTTCATCTGATCAGTTTCCCTTCTTCCTTGCCTCACTCGGCGGATAATGAAAATGTCACGACATAGGCCGATTTAATTCCTCTTCCACAAGGTCAAGTTGGATGGGGTATAGCGGTACTGTGGAATCAATTACAGCGAAATGCATCCTTCGTCTCAGCGCTAAAAGGGCATTACAGCTATTGACAGTACATGGCGTCTTTTGCAGTCAGCTAACCCTTTTACTCAGATCTATTCACGATCAAATCCTTAGTATTAGAATCTGTGCGTGGCGGAATTCGATAAGAGGGTTATGGTGGAAATGTAGGGGAGTGATCGAATAGTCGCATTTTGCCCTGATTGATTTCTCTACATCTATGGCTATTTCGTAAATTTAAGGAAATAATTTCTAAAATTTCGAAATGATTTTTGGATCGAGAGTAGAGGTTGAAACGTCATTGGGTCTTAGGAAACCTCTAAATGAATACTACAGATTTTATGGGTGCTCTTCATTTAATGAAATCATAGAATCACAACTAACGTATGCCGATACAAGTCCATTTTTTATCATCCGCTCTTAACCCTGATGAAAGTTAATGTTCCAGAACGTCATTAAATGCATGGTCAGGTTCCTCTAGATCTTTAACCTTAATCGGTCCTGAATTAGAGCATTCAAGAGGCATTCATTATCGTTAGTTATATTCCTATATTGTTTCAGTTTTTTTTCTTAATCTCATCAGGAAATGCATTTGAAGGTCGGAAAAGGCGCTGGCGTTTTTGTTTGGCACGGAGATGGATGAGGTATGGGGGCGTAAGGTAAACGAGAAGACCAACTGGAGAAAAATGGAGAATGGAGGGACCATATTTATTCCTTGACCCTTGACGTAGAAGAAAATACTCCATTAGTCTTCCCTATTCACAGTCTTTCCAGAACAACATTTCCACCTCATTAAAGTACTACATTCTAATTCCTAACATTATAAAAACAACCTGATATTGAACCACTATCCAACTTCAGCATTATGACATATTTTGAATGGAATGTCTTCACTATATCTAGGTTGCAAACCTTTGACTTCTGTAATACTATTTACTTAAAATAAAACTGTTTTTAAAGGGTTCAGGGATGAATAAATATCAGTGATTAGATTAGTAATTTCAAAAATAGGCATTTGGATTGTATAGAGTTAAATTGATTTCATTGTTTTCCTAAAATCCCGTTGTAAAAAAAAAATGTTAACTTATTTCTTGCAGATTTACATATTTCATTACCCTTTTCCCTTTTGTCTTGCTGTCCAAAATACTTTCAATTGGTTTGGCGTTACATAAGAGCTGAAATGCCTTTGATTTTAGTATGAAGATGCACTGCACTTTCCAGTTGTATTTTTTTTCTTAATTATGGTCTGGCGTCCGATTTATGCCGAAATAACTCATAGCCGTCTACATCCTCCCAGACAATTTGTTTTTATTGCGAACATAGGTACATGAACAGACGGGAAAAGAAATATCGTCGTTCTACATTTAATCACGGGCTTGTTTTTCTAAATTCAAAGTAATGCCAGTATCTGGAGTAATGAAATGAAAGGGGAGTTCTTGACCTGTTTTTAAATCATATTGGTACTCGCGAGGATGTCAGCTTTCATTCACTCCCTTTCCATATGCTCTTTGCTGTATTTGTATGAATCTAGCTAAATTAGATCCACTTTCCGGAATTAAGACGACTCATAATATTACGGAGTTGCTGCATTTGAATATAAAAGTATACTTTAAAGGGGTTAATGAATTGGATATAGTCGAATTGATTTTACTCGATTGGCCGAAATTGTTTCGAGATTTTTTTGCTGCCCGAATATTGCTAACTGCAATTTTATCGTCGAAATAGTCCAAATAAAAATCAATATTGAAAACATTTCCAAACTTATGAAAATATTTACCTTTTGTCGCATCACCGCCAAAAGGACGTTACAGCCGTCGACAGTACATGGAACAAGTGTCTCTTTTACAGTTAGATGTCGTATTATTTTGTTAAGTTAACCATCGTACATTTATAGTGTGTACGAAAGAGATATAACATGTACCTCATTCCTGTTTGTAAGAGGTGCTGTGGTCTCCGGGCTTCGAACTACAAGGTACAGGGTTCGAGTTCCTGTCTGTCGCAGCACTAATGTCCTTTGGCAAGCCATTAATTTCCATTTGCTACAAAACACCCAGGTGAGGTAAACGTGTAAATAGTAGGAACTGATTGCTTTTAATTCTTGAGCGCTGTATCGACAACCGTACTAAAGCCGGGGTAATACTATTGAAGCGCCACGAATAACAATATTAATGTACCATACAGGAACGTTATACAAAAACCCAGTATTATTGTCATTATCATTATAATCATCATTGTTGTTGATGTTAGTATATATCATTGTCATTATCAGGGCTATTATAAGACGAATGGTTTTCTATAGATATAATTTCTAAATGCAGCTATATGTTATAGGACTGTTTCACCTCTCGTTGTGCTGTCCCTTCTACATCAAAATCTTCACTTAGAATATTAAGACAAAGCACGGTCCAACATCTACATTTTATGTGGTTTGTTTATAATGATATCAGGCCCTGCCAAGGGCAAGCGTATAGAGCTTCTTTGCAGCTGGCTGGATGAACACCCTAACACCCTGGAGCTTCGGGGTCCCGATGACAGGGATGAGCAAGTGTGACGGACTAGCCTTGCCTATGATTTGAAGGTCGTCTTGAGGTCTGATAATGAGCTGTTTTCCGAAAAGAAAAATGGTGGGATTTCCTCTTTTTTATCATGTAAAATATGGCATCTGTAGAGTTTGTTATCATGCAGGACATGAATGTGCATAATTATAATATGCACCATCAAAATGTAAGCAAAAACTTTGAAAACCTGATGAAAAATACACACTGTAAGAAAAGAGACCAGCAATCCACGGGTCATATCATTTTTCAGGACAATCGTCTTGATTACTTTGCGTTCAATCTTTATATATATATTTTTTTTTTGTTTTGTTATGGAATATTCAAAATAGGAATGGTTGTCAGTTTCCTGAAATTTCGACAACCAATAACGATAAAAGTGAAAACTCTTTTTTAGAGAGAGGGTTCGATAGTCAAATCAAAACAGTGTATGTACAGGAGCGGGAGCTGATCACATCAATTATTTATCCCAGGCTAACTTGTTACTTTATAAAATACTATCAAACCAAATCATATTTGCTAGCGCCAAACTTGTATAATTTAAGCAGAGAAGACGAAAGGGTAAATGATTTTGGTTGAGTAGGGAGTTTGGTGAAAAAGGGAAGAGTCTGGATTCATATTTTGGGTAGTTAATATAATTTCATTTCGGAATGACGTATGAACGGCGTGGACACAAAAGGTGACAAAGTCAATTTCAGGGTTTTTCCCCAGTTTTACGAAATGAAAGACAATGAGGACGGTAAAAAGACAGTTAAAATTGAATTCGGCTTCAAAAGGTATCTTCATTTTAAAGTTTCATGCGTTTTTGAATAGAACTTTATGTCACTTTTTCGTTACGTGGTGTAAAGTCATTCGAATATGATCGCCACAATACACTTTCGCTTGCCTATCAAACGTAATTTCATCACCATCCTTCTATTATGTGTTGCAATGCGAGGATAAATTGATTTCTATAGTTATGCACATATTTCATATAAAAGATCACTGCACTCAATCCGAAACAAATTGGTTTTCCCGCGTGCATTACTCGGCGCGAGAGATCACCCGCGTTCATAATAATGTCCATTCAATATTCTCTCAAAGCGAGGTAAAATATTGCCACAGTTGCCGCTTGATTATGGCTCTAAATCTTTGTGCAGGTGGCGGTCGAGGAAAGGAACGGCCGCACTATCTCTCCCCCTCTCTTCCTCTCTCAGTCCAGTCGTCCAGGCCCTTTCTACTCTACGATTGACATGAATTCAAGCTGACTAACAAAGGCGCGCAAACGAACAACATAATTTGGCCCCCAGGCGATCGTCTGTGACAGGCTGATGACGTAAAAAGGCGGGAAAACTTCGCCAGTTATATCAAATTTAAGACGCCAGGGACGAGAAATGGTGCTTGTCTGCTAGGCAGAGCTGTCTTTCTTCTTTTATGTCCTTTTATGTTTTTCTCCATCTTTTCAAGCAAGGAGTAATCATTGTCGCCTTGTGTGCACGTACTTGATCAAGCAAATAAAAAAAAGTTGATTTTACTTTGAGCTGATTCGAACTTCCTGTGGAAGTGACTCACTGTCCCACCCCCCTCTCCATACGGTACAATTATTATTATGTGAGCATGACACTGACGCAATTAATAAAATCCCTTGAATACGTCGTGATACATTATGGAACCTTTAGTAATGATATTTAGCAATTTCATGTGGAAAAAAATCAAGTGTGGCAAAGTTCAAACGGACCTGTTGCCAATGTTCCTTTGAATGTAATATGCGAGGAAGAGCTATCAAAATCGTCTTGACTATATAGGCCTAATCAATAGTTTGATTCCAAAATGGCTGTTTCTATGGTTACATATGAAATGGACAGAAGAACTCGGGAACTGTGCTTTAAAACATACCTTCTCCACCCACTTTATCATGTGATTTCTTGAGAAGGTTATCGAATAAGACCCCAAAATCGAATTTTCTGCCTTTGAACCGGCCGCCATTTTGAACTGCCCCAAAACATAGACTATTGATTACTGATTCTCCCGAAAATAGCCCCGTCGAATTCCAGAAAACTAGATCTTGGAGTGCCAGGCATAATGGTAGGTCAAAGATTCACAAAGCAATTACATACCCCGATAATCGATTCTCACTGCCTGCAAATGTTTCCTCCACAAAAAAATAACGTGCTGCTGGGCTGTGACAAGTCAATGACGATGTACCCCCTTCACCTTTCCATGCTCATCATTTATTCGTTCAAAAGTACTTTGTCATACTATGGTCCGAAGAAGTATTTGATAGGCCAGATATCTCAATGCGTGGTGTCTTTATCCGAATTCATATTAAACTATGGGCTGTCAGAGTCCCTGAGAAGAAAACAAGAATCACCAATTTATCTCCATTGCTTTAAGGACCTTTACTATTGTACGACAAACATTTTCCAAACTTTTCGGTTGATTCGTTCATCATCTGCAGTAGATGGGGACTCATTTACCCATCCAAGAATACTCTAAACTATCCTAAACTATACCTTATAAATCTATACAAACACGAATATTTTCTTTTCTTCAAATAATTTGTGTTTGATAAACTATGACTATGACACGCCATAAGGGAGATATTTTTGTTATGTCCGTTACATACGTCATCTTGAATGCGCTATTCCATTCGCTAATGCTGCTTATTCAGGCAATTAGAGTGCGCATTAGTGATTAAGTGCAACGTATACCCTGCTCGTATTGCATTCACTTTTTCTACGACTCCGCGCTGATCCTTGACGCATTCTTCCGTCAATAACGACGAACTTACTTGGGGTTGCCTGCTTCGGTTAAAGATTTCTGCCGATGGCCTGCGTAAAAAATGGTCATCGCTTTACAAACGGAACAGAGCCTCTGGTTGTACTATCAAACAAATTCATTACTGAAAAAGAAGGCCATTGTACAAAAGCAGATGACTAATTGACGCATAACTATAAATGATTTGCCATTGAGTGCAGATAAAAGTAGGTCGGTCGACCAAGCAATTTTCGTCGACTATGGTGACCGCGGCAGCGCTTTTCAACCCCTTTCAATGAAAATGGAAAACAGAGAGAGAGAGAGAGAGAGAGGGGGACAGATAGACAGACAGATATTTAAAACCGCCACTAAAAGTAAGTGGAGAGAGAGGGAAAGGGTGTTCCATATGGAGCTAATGCCTTCCGCTCTTCCTTTCCCATTTTCTCACCCCCTCTCTTCGTTTTTTCTCGTCATTTCATAGGGACACGTACCCCGATCCTCCTCTTTTGCTACGCCACCGACCTTCTTAGTAGACCTCTCAGTACTCATTCTGAGTGGTACCTGTCTCGATGGCCTTCTGTTATTATGAAGACCCCTGCAGTTCCCTGGAGGTGTCAGTGATTCATCCTCAGTAAAAAAATTCATCACCTACCACATGTAGAGTGAAGTAATTGTGTTTCCTTATTATCATTCCTGCAGGGTCCTTCCTCATTCAGATTTAATTCATCTAAGATTTAAAAACGAGTCTATGATCATCCGTCTACAAAGACGGCTTGCCTTGTTTCACTGCATGGTTTTTTCCCTTTTATTCTAACTCGGCTTTAATGGCGACACCAGCTTGACCAGCTGTGGTGCATTATTTGTGTGTTACAATTTCCAACATGACCCTGCCTAACTCTAGTAACAATTGTTCCTGGCTTTATTTTGTCTAATTTAAATGATCTGGGATAGGGTTGCAACATAGTTTTAGTTAAGATTTGGGTTTAGGGTTAGATTAGTCCAGGGTCGAAGTTAGAAATCGTAATTATTGGTGCACGATATTGGCAATGGAACAATAATTGCCGGAGTACCTTTCGTAGAGCCATGAAAATTTAAATGCTTTTTTATGTCATGTGGCTTTCGTATACGGGATGTCTACAAACACCCCTGCCCCTCACCCTCTCCCTCCCCCTGCTTGTTGAATTATTTCCATCTTAATCCATCCATTGCAGCTAGCGGATCGTGACCCGAGAGTGCAGTGAACCCGATCTCGAGTCAGGTATTCCGTAAGCGTAATACTCCTTGAGTTGTACCTCGCATTTCAGGACTTGATCCTACTCTGAAATTCTACACCATCACCCGATATTACGTCTGAAGTGGTTGCTTTCGTAGCTTCTGGAGACGCTGCAAGTCGTATGCCTCTCAGAGTCCGTATTAGCTCTCCAGTTTATGTACATACTCGAAAGCGGGCAGAGATGTTCTCTCTTTATCACTTAAGAAGAAGAAAAAAATCTACAGATCGTAGGGTGTACCGTGGTAGAATTTTTTGCAAAGCACAGAAACGAGCTGTAACCCTGACCCGTTGTACTATTGTAGACCCACTTGAAAAGTACTTAAGATGCAACAAGTTTGAAAGTTTGGAGATTCATCAACGAATGAAGTATCATGTTGCTATTCAACTTGAAACCTGATCGCGGTGCTACCACAACGTATAATAATGTACACGGCCATCATGCATCATATTTTACATAAAATGGTTGGCTTCATAACATTTAAGATCAATTTTTGTATAGTTCTTTCAGTTCAATGATATATTCAAGTTTAGTTTACATTGGGGAGACAGGGAGTTCAGGGAGACACCACTTTCATGAACAAAATTATGAACCCTGTATAGCTCATAATTAATTGTTTTTTAAAAGGTAAGGGGGTTTTCCTATTTCATTTTAATGACGTTTATCCCAACAGCTGTCATTCGGTGAATTATCTATTGTTAAATTATTGGTGATGATCATTCGTCATCTTTAAGTTATACAAGATAAAGTGTGACTTTCTGTGCCTCTGATTTAACATATTCTTATGGAAAGGGATTGGGTTGGAACAAGTTATGCGACCCGTATCGTGCAATGACAATGTACTGCTGTATGAAAGGAGGACAATTTGGTATTCTTATTTCATTTTAATGGCAATTTCTTCCAAAGACCACTGACCAATTATTTAGATTGACTGTAATATCCTCTTTATCATCCCTCAGTAACAACAGCAAAAGTGTTTTTTTTTTACCCGTGATTTGAACTTTCACATTTCTCATCGAATGGGACTACATAAAAGTTCTACGTCCTCGTTTTTGGCGCCAGGAATGTTACAGCTGTGTCTTCTGGGAGTTACAATCAGTCCCATGATTGATGAATGTTCGTGTATACAGGGTATTGTGTGGCACACAGGCTTCATAGCGTTGGTTTTTCCACATTCTTCCTCAGTGGGGAATGTATTCTAGTATAAGGGTAAGTGGTTGCTTTTAAGGCCTGGCGGTCGTGAATGTGACATGGTACGAGGGGTACAAATGTAAGAGAAAGGGGCAAAGGCGGGTAGGGTGACGCATGTACAGAGGTAAGAGGGAGAGAGAGAGAGAGAGATAGGGAGAAATAGGGGTGGGGCTTAATTAGGGATGAGGAAGAGTAAGAATGAAAAGAGAGATCGATGATGAAGGGAAGAAGAAATACAGGGAATCGAGGGATGAAGTGTTGAATCTGTGACCAACAATAGTGTGCTTGTTTTATAATTTGTACAGTCTTATGTAAGTTTGCCCTCATGTAAAAGAATACAAAAATTAAAAGTGCAAGTTAAGTTACGTCAGCAAGGAGATAGAGTGGAGTAGGAGGAAGAGCAAGAGAGAGCGAGAGAGAGAGAGAGGGAGGGAGGTGGATAAGAAAAAATGGAAGAAGGTCAATCGAAGTAGAGTAGAGGATGAGCCTCGATAAGGACCTTGCAAACAATAAATATTTGCTCAAATAATTATGACACTGGCCCGGACTCGCCAAGGACTGTGATCCTTTCCCCGCCAATATTCCATCTCTAACTCATAACCCACTTGCTGACATGTTGTATCCACCACCTAGGGATCGTAAGGGTTAATTCATGTGACTGGGTGGCAGCTGGACGATCTATCGCTCGGGTATTAGTGCAAAGAAGAGTTAATAAGCGCGGCAATAGCTCGCCTGGTGCACTGTTCATTAAGGAGTCATGTGTACTCTCCACGCCCAGATATCACAGTTACAAAAACATGGCCATCGATTTATATACATTAAAATCTCAAGCTTGATCGATTTTGTACCAGAGGGGGAAATGTCGCCTTGGCACTCTCTTTTTAATTTCCATGGCTAAATATATTTTTATTCTTATTTATTTCTTCCTCATCTCATGAAGCCAAGGGGCATTAAGTGCCAGCTAATGCTGCGGAGTTTGCAGGCAAAAGAAAAAAATGAAACACCGCGATAGTATAGCACTTTCTTAGAAACATATTTTTGTATCCATTCTGTTAGATCGTTAATATTACAAAGGGAACTTTAGACAAAATATTCATCTTATCTTATTCTAAGGATCAGATAAGCTTTCTTTCTGGGCTGCCTGAGTGCTTGGTAATTGTGTTAATTAATATTGATCTCTAAACCTTTCTTATTTAGATAAGATTAAAGGCTGTAGTTATTATGGTTTAAGGATAATCATAATTTTCTATAATCAATATTCAAAGCTTCAAGTGTCTTGAATCCCACGTTTGGTTATGAGGATTTGAAGAGGGGATATAGGTTAGTTTAAAGTAAACATTACTGAGCCAGATGACAACATTCATTAAGTCCAGTGAAATTGAGAATCGAGATGTAGGCTAAGCAATAGCAACAGTATCATGGTTTTTAGTGCCATGATTCATCACGAATCTCAACACTACAGGGCAAAATGTCTCTTAAATAGTATAGTAATAACGACTGCTTTATGAGACATGGTTGTTTGTATACGCTCAAGGGGAGGTTACAATCGTGATATTATAACACGATTGTAACCTCCCTCGAAAATTAAAGCAGTCTTTGTTACTTTTATATACTGAAAAAGTCAACTTTAATATGAAACCACCTTGGCTTTTCTCTAGTTTATCTGCACGGTTGTTTTTTATGAATGTATCTTTGCGAGTTAGACTAGTCTAGATCTAGCCTCTAAGAATCTATGTAACATATTCCCCCTTTAGGCCTAATTCCTCACAAATTTCGAAGCTGTTGAGTGTCATAACATCAATAAATACCTTGTTCTGAAGACCTAAAGGATCTTCCAAATCGGGCGAACCTTGGTTTTTGTCCATGTCTTCTGCTGAGATAGCTGATTTGTATAAAGGCACCACTCCCTTTCCTTCTTGTTTAAGGATTGCTGAAAAACGCTTAAAAAACTCTCGTCGAATTGGAAAAGTCTTCATGCTTAATCTATGATGTCGACATTATTAGAATCGAGGAAATGACGCTGAAGTCCAAATCTAATAGTAAACATTGGCCTAGATCTACGTTGTCCAGTTACGAATTTTGAAGTTGGTTTACGCTATCGAGGTCTCTGTTGATAACTTGCAGGTAGCCTAGATCTAGACCTAAACCCTAGATTCTAAAAATAATCTTCGAATATTTTTATGGAGAATTTCACGTACCCTTTAGGTGTTCTTGCTGTCGGCAGAATTAGTCAGGTCTTGCAATTGATCATCATCAAAAAGTTAAAATCTAGAAAGAGTTTCTTTAGCCATGTTTGTCTTGTTTTGAAATTATAAGTAAAATCTAGGCCGATCGACATAGGCCTAGGCCTACGTCTTATTAAAAAATCTAAAAATTAAGCTAGAGACCAATTCTCACTCACACAATTTATGGTATCCGCGCTCGCTCAAACCAGATTTCAACACGTGAACCAAGGGATATTTCAGCAAGATTGAACTATTTTCCCGGTAACTGGAATTTTGCCGGGATTTTACTGATTTACTCTAGAACTATTACGTAGGTTTGGCATTTTTCGTTTATTTACGGGAATGGCTAAAACCACGACTGCAATTTAGACAAATCAGAAGGCTGGATTTCTTAAGTGAGGTATAAAGATGTATTACTTGTTTTGATAAACATCTAGGAGCAAACATAAATAGACGCTTGTTTCCATGTCAACATGGTGAACATTGGAAATAGAAAATCATTACGGAATTAAAGCTCGGGGGAAAGTCAGCCTCACACGCTATTGAGAAAAGGACTAATGAGCAAGTTGTATTACGATTCGTTTTCCAGCCGAACATGGTGACAGTGATAAAGGTCACTCATGTTATATTGCAGTAAAAGAAGCTTAAAACGAATCGTAACATGGTTGACATGTATGACATTCAAACTGAGACGATTCTTATTATGACGTCCCATGCGAGATTTAGACAGGAATAGCAATCTTAAAGCCATGCATTATTTTTGTCATTGGTTTTCAGCGGAAAGGAAAAAAAAGAAGATAAATAGGTAAAATTACCCTTCGCCTTGGGAGTGTCAGGAGTGTCACGTGTGACAGACATGAGCATTATACAAGAACCCACTATTGTTATTATCATTATTGGTAACAATATAATGATAATAATATTAAAAATAACAACAAAAATAACAATTATACTTCTTGTTTACCCAGGGTACCCACATCGATATTAAAACTGTTTCCGTGGTGGCCCTGCAATCGTATTATTACCCCGGCTTTAGCCGATCGAGCTTCCATGAAAATTCTTCCTACAGCTTACCCATTTACCTCACCTGGATGGAGTGTGGTAAATATAGATTAATGTCTTGCCAAAGGACATATAATAATAATAAAATTAGTGCCGCGTCGGGACCCGAACCGCAAACCATGTGACCTACGGTCCGGTAACCTATCCACTACACCACGACACGTGTACATGTTCTGGATATTCTGGATGTTAATTGCACTTTAAAGCATCTATACAATATATGAAGTTAAATCTTAAATCCCTTCCAACGAAATGCAAGGCATATTTGAAAGCTAGACAGCACTTTGTTTGCTCACCGTCACCTCATTACCGAACCAATTTGCAAATCTGCTTAACATATTTTTAATTGAAATCCCCAGCCTGCTGCCTGGTCAAGTCAGTGGCACACACACGCTTGACCAGTTTCTTGCAGCATCCGTAACACAGTGAACATGAGTAATGCAGCCACTATCCAACAAAAGGGTATCATAATATTGACACACGGCCGGATAAACACACGCTGTCTCTTCAATTACAACGGCGAAATGGAGAGAAAAAAAAATCTCTCCAAGATCTACATTGTAGTGTCCTTTAAGCTGGGAGTTTTTGCTATATGCATGAATAGTTTTGAGTTCTCACATTCCTTTATTCTTCTTTCTTTATGGTTCGGTTATGTTTTTTAATTCTTTTTAAAGACTACTTATTTCCCCCACACCTGTGTGTACGTGAATTGCATTGTAGAGCATGTGCTGTAGCTATGATTATTAATTGATAATAATAATGATAATAATACATGACATTTATATAGCGCCATTATCCATTTTAATTAAATGAAAAGTAAACAAAAGTTTTAAGGGCAACAGCGTTTAGTAGGCTATAACACATTTTAAATACCTTTTTTGTCGATGTTACTAATTTGCAATTATTTTCATAAAAGAAATATTCATTTCCAAAAAAAGAAATGTAAACAAAAACTGAAATTCTGAAAAATGCAAAGGTGTGAAAGCGGTGTGCCAGACAGCTTGGTAATCATTATTGTGTAGTGCAAGCCCTTTATCGGGATCTTTATCGGAATAAGGGGGTAAACCAATTGCAAGTCACCATAGGTGGGATCTATTTTTGATTACGATCAAATTACCAGGCTACAAAAGATGTACATGTCACATTCCTTTTAATCCAATCGGATAAATATCTAATGAAAATGTGAAGGTAAGCTAATGAAAGTGTGGATGTTATCTAATGAAGATGTTAATGTTATCTAATGAAGATGTATGCTATCTAATGACGAAGTGAATGTTACTAATAAGGGTGTAAATGATATATAAAGAACATGTAAATGCAATCCAGCGAAAATATAAATGATATCTAATCACGATGTTAATGCTATCTAATGAAGACGTGAATGGTATCTAACAGAGTTATGAATGATATATAAAGAAGATATGAATGATATCTAATGAACCTGTTGATGTTATCTTATAAATAGGTGCATGCTACCTAATGAAGAGGTGAATGTTACTAATGAAGGTGTGAATGATATATAATCAAGATGTGATTACAATTCAACAAAAATATTAATGATATCTATGAAGATGTAGATGGTATCTAATGAAGATGTAAATGCTATCTAATGAAAATGTGAATGCTATCCCATGTAGATGTGAATGTTACTAATGAAGGTATGAATGATATATAATGAAGATTTAAATGCAATCCAATGAAAATATTAATGATACATGTATTTAATGAAGATTTAAATGCTATCTAATGAAGATGTAAATGATATCTAATGAAGATGTGAAGGATGTCTAATCAAGGTGTAAATGATATCTAATGAAGGTGTGAATAATATTTAAAGAAAATGTGAATGATGTCTAATGAAGATGTGAATGATATCCAACAAAAATATTAGTGATACTTAACCCTAATAAGGCCGGGGGGCCATTATTCCCCCCTCCACTATTTTTCCGATTGCTCGAAAACGCATATGGATGGCGCCCCGCCGCTCGCTGACTTTTTTTCTTTCGAGTCTTGCGCAACTTTTAAAAGAATTTTTTTGAAAATCGGACCTACGGTTACAAGGCCACGTGACCTTTTGTCTTTGCATGTCAGCCCGAAAATCGCTCATTTTTGTGATTTGTGTACAAAACATATGGAAAAGTCATTTTTCCTAAAAACAGCTCAAACATGGGTAATTGGGTCTTGTTTCGAGTTTAGGTGGTTGTTTAGGGAGTAAAAATAGTTGAATTGTAGTAACAAATGAAATAACACAACAAAAACAATGAAATACATAAGAAATTATCAAAACAAGGGATAACATAAGGAATAAGCTGGCTCTTCCAATTTTTTTTTTTTGTCTTATTATTATTCAGAATGGTCTAATGAATGTATGTAGTGAAAAAGAATGATTAAATGTGAATAACATATGATTTATGGGTAAAAATGTGATGTTTATGACTTTAATGCATAAATTACCATAAATATGCAAATGAGTGAATTTATAAAAAAATTGAAATTATCATATTATTCTATACGCTTCACTTGACATGCGTGCAAATTTTCGCGGCGAGCGGCCGCTTTGCGGCCGAGATCTTAAGGGGGGCCATAATGGCCCCCCGGCTGTATTAAGACCTCAAATAGCCCGGCCTTTTTAGGGTTAATGAAGATTTAAATGCTATCTAATGAAGATGTGAATGATATCTAATGAAGATGTGAATGATGTCTAATCAAGGTGTGAATAATATCTAATGAAAATTTAGATATTATCTAATGAAGATGTGAATGCTATCTCATGAAGATGGGAATGCTATCTAGTGAAGATGCAGATAATTATCTAATGAAGATGTGAATGCTATCTAATGAAGATGTGAATGCAATCCAACAAAAATATTAATGATATTTAATGAAGATCTACATGCTACCTAGCGAAGGTGTGAATGATATACAAGTATAAAGATGTGAATGCAATTCAACGAAAATATTAATGATTTCTAATGTTATCTAATTAAGGTGTGAACGCTACCAAATTAAAGTATGAACAATTTATAATTAAGGTGTGATTGTTATCTTATAAAGGTGTAAGTGATATAAAATGAAGATATGAATGCAATGCCAAGAAAATATTAAAAGCTATCTAATGAAGATATGAATCATATTAAACATGGATTATTTTATATACAGATGTGAATCTTATGAACGAATAAATGCCTCCTAATGAAGATACACATGTAAAAGATGTGAACATTATCTAATAGAAATTTGAATATTATCTAGTAAACATGTCAGTATTATTTAATGGATAATTTGAAATTGTGATAGATGCGAATTGTATACAGTGAAAACGTGCATAAAACACAGACTAGATTGGTTTTTGTCAAACTGTTTCCTGTTTAATGGTTCCTTTACCTTTAATACCTTTACGAAAAATGGCAATAGAAATAACTCCATCATCTCTTTTGTGAGGAAGCTTTTCACGGAGTTAAAAGCACGTATTCACTACAAATCTTTCCTTTCATACCAGTAATGGAACTTCCGTGATATGCGTATCTTCTTTCCGTCCAATTATTCATACCAAGCGTATTAACCCGTTGATTCCTAGTCGAAGGAACTTTTGAGTGTAAACTCAGTGAACAAATAGATCGTTTGAGAGCCAGGGAGTTTGTCTTAAAGGATTGATCATGCATGGTTGTAGCAGGAAAGTGATACATCAAGCCGTCACTTTCATCCGGTCTGTCGACGTCGCATCCAGGCAATTGTTTTCTTGGGCTGAGATAATTGAAGTAAGCACCTGTGCAGCTGATACTCTCTTCAGAGCACACCCTTCGGTTCATTACCCTCCTAATTAGTACTCCAAAAGAGGCCCTAACCCACCTTTACTCATCTACTCTGAGGTCTGGACTCCTCTTTAAAACTGTATGGGAACGCTGCAGTAGATCGGGAAAGGCTAAATATTTTTCAAACGAATTGTCCCAGTTTGATCCTTTCTTGCTCTTTGCATTCTTAGACTTGTTGTTACGACCACATTTGTCCCTCTCGTCCAAGAATTAATGATACCTGGTAATGCTGGCCCGCGGGAAGAGCAGCATGAATACTGATGTAGCTGCCCTGGAAAGATCAAATTAGTATTGATAACTTTACTTGCCGTTAACATTGCCAAACATGAAAGTAATATCTTTGGTCAATTTTATGCCGAAATTAGTGTAATGTTTTGCCCAATCAGGATCACCATTTACTAAACAGAAAGTGCAAAAATGACCCGAGTGAGGCATACAATGCTCAAAAAATGTGATAGGGCACATAATTACTTCAAGCTTTTTTTCCCTCGATATTTTTTTACACCGTTCAACTCCCGGCAACACCGTTTTTATGAAGGAGGCGTTATATTTAATGCGTTAGAAAGCCTGCTGATTTTCAAGCATCAGGAAGGCACAGAAGTGTGAATCATCATGTGATTATCCAGACAACGACCCTCTCTTAAAGGGATAGTTGAGTTTTGGTATAGAGGGCGGTACACAAAATAATTTGTATGCGAGATAATGAAAAACTGAGTGTCAAGATATGAAAGAAAATACAATTTAAATGACATAATCATCTTTGTTCTTTAAGAATCGGTTCAGAGACGGCTAAAATATCCATAAATATATCCTTTTATAATATTTGTGGGGCCCCACAAATATACGATAATTTTGAACCAGCCGTTTAAAAAAACCAAGATAGCGCCTTATAATGCTTTATTCAAGCCAATGCCAATGATGGCTTTTTGTTTTTTCGTGTTTGCTTTAATACGCACAACCAACCGGCAAGTGAATTGTTATGATCTATTAATTCATTAAAGGGATCCGGTAACTTTGTCTTAGATCCTTTTTTTTTTTTCATCCTTGATTTAGCTCGTGTTGCAATAATAATTATAAACCTTTAGGTCAGTTAGGAACCCCATGACTTTTACAAGCCGATCGCCTGTCTGATTATCAAGACATTTATGATTGGAATTACAAATACTACAGTCTATTGGGGGAAACGAGTATGGTAAAAATCAGGTCACTCAAAGGTTTTTATTTTTTTTTGAGGCACCTCTTGATCATTTTGAAGCGCAATTTTTGTTAGGGCCTCACTATAACACCATATCATAAACATTGATAACACGTAGGGCCGTGTATCTCAGATTTAACATCGTTAAACGATCCCTTTAATTGATCAACAGCCACCGTATTTTTTTTTAAAGTGGAGCTGAATCGGTATGATTGGATTTGATATAAATTTTACACATTTCGGGTCTAAAATTACCTTCACAGCAAGTGTAGGTCCTAAAAGGGCACTAAAATGTATTTTCTTGAAATAAGAGCAATACACATGCACTTTGAAAGTATTGCGGTCTTAAACAAGAACTAAACTATCCATTTAATGGAAAGACCTAAAACTAAAATTAATACAAATTGATTATTCCTCCTCACATGCCTTCCAAAAGCATCAGTATTTCATTAAAGGATAGAAAAATCAATGGAAAACACTTGAAATATGATTAAAAAGTACTTTTACCCGACAATAATTAGCAATAATTATACACGATTCAGGCGTATTGCAGAAGAATAGCTGATTTCGTTCATCTCCACTTTATCGTCCCATTCTACCAATTTAGAATTGGCGATAGACATGAAATAATAAGAATAACAGGCGGAACAAACATGAAGTCGCTTCATAAGAATAGTTATTAATATCGGCGTTGCAGACAGCACTTCTACTGTGAATGATCTCGAAATTTAGCCCGCCTAATTTCGACACGGTTTCCAAGTGAGGTCTGCTAATTGAACTGTGTCTTTGTTTAAAAAAAAATAGGCAATAATTGGAAAATTATATGCCAGATCGATGACAAACAAAATTGTGAATGGCTAAAACCCATGATAATTAACCCTAAACTTCAGGGAGTAGCAGGATGTACTAATGAGTAAGAACAATTAACCAGATGTGCGATCATGGGGATGTGTGTGAATGTGAGTTTTCTTTATTTCATTTTGCTTCACTGTTTGTTTCTTTGTTTCTTTGTGTGTACGTTACTTTGTTTAGAGCTCTAGGCAATGAAAGATATACTGACTAAATATGCGTACATTCTGCGTTGAGATCTGTCATGGTTTCTTATAGACAACAGAAAATTTCAACCCATAGATGATCTCAGATTTTAGAGATAAAAGACATCAGTAAACGAATCGCAATCACTTACTACTCATCGAAATTGAGTGGTTTGCAACAATTGCAAACGAGTAACATAGAGAGCAGAATTGTTGATTAATCATGCATCAACACGTCCAGTTTCTCTATCTCAAATACTTTAGTAATAATAAACAAAAGAGTAGCCTAAAATAGAATCATGTTATATTTGTAGTCAAACATTGAATACCGCATTGCGAGCAAGAAGAGTTTCTTTTGCTCATGACCTTGTGCTCAAACGTAGAGTAGGTATATTTTTGTCTTTCTTTTGTCGTGGCATGTTTTCGTACTCTTTCGCGTTAACTCTTTAGGTGGAACCATTAAATTGATTGAATACCACGAGCATAATGATCCATTAAAGGCACTATCACACCTCAACTTTAATGTAGACATCCTACATAGGAAACATTCACTTGGATCCATAGTCTCAGCCCTTCCATCGGCATTCTCCTGCCCTTTACCGTTTTCTGTTTCTGTTTTTTTTATTTATCAAACATAGATAATACAGTCATATGAATGAAAGATTAACTCCTGCATTTGAGAATGTTAAACAAATAAAAATATTTAAAAAATCATCGCACCCTACCGCGCACCCACGCGCCTGAAAAAAGTCATTGTAACCGCCATTGCCAAAATTAAATAAATGCGCTCAAATGAAAAGGTTAATCATAATCCTTTTCCAATTTCATATACGAAGATATTATTCAGGATTGGTTTAACAACTTGCCTTCACCCCCCCCCCCCCC